>JAVTVY010042439.1:0-176664 GCA_036873755.1 Hanleya hanleyi
GAGGTTCAAATGGGGATGTTCTGAAGAGCAAAAGTCGCTGATAATCTAACCTGGCTCATTCTTGCTGTCTTTCCCATGGATGCTAGCAAGTCATTTCTATCACACAGCTATGTAAACACAGTATATATACAAGGCATAATTTGATCTTAGCCAATACGCATTAATGACTAGGCAAGCCAATAAATTAGGTCAGTCATGTTGGACCGATATTAAAATGAGTGTCATTTTCAGAAAGTGTGATTCAGGTGATACAATACACTCTACAAATGTTGTAACTCACATGGAAATATACAGTTATGAAACGGCTTCCATCAGTTCTGCTGTGGATTGCCAAGAAAATTATACCAATATTATCTTAAAATGACAGTCCTTATCCAAACTTCCTGACATGTAGAAATATTCAATGCACCATACTTTATTCATTTGTGTACAGTTTACTTAGTTCTTGCCAAATAAGCAGATTATGTATTGTTTTCATCAATTAGAGTGTGTATTGTATCACCTGAATCACACCATTTGTAGATCGCTTTTAAGTTATTGCTTCATTTCTGAAAATGACACCATTTTAATATCTGTCCAACCTGGCTTGACATAATTTACTGGCTTACCTATTCATAAATGCGTATTGGCTAAGATCACATTATGCCTTGTATATATACTGTGCGTATGGAGCTGTTTGTAACTTTGTTCACTGCTGAAGATGCTATAACTGATAGCGAAATATACAGAATGAAATTGTCATCCCTACTCGGAGTTGCTTTTCTTCTCTATTATTGGAAAATCATCAGTGGTTGCAATGGATTTCTTCGATTACATGTAGATATAGATGTAAAAAATATGGCATGGGCAATATACCAGGTATGTAGAAGTTCCACTTCAAACATCTTTCTACTTTTTCAGTTCAAAAAATAATTATCAACATTTGTCAGTGTTTGTAACTATGCTGTCAAAATGCAACGTTCGGTATCAGCAATTTCACATCTCGAGTTTCAAAGGAATTCTGGGGACCTCCACACAAAAAAAAAACAAAAAAATGAGCATTAACTGAGTAATAACTTGTGATTTTAACGCAATAACGCATCCCCAGACATCTGGAAG
Source organism: Hanleya hanleyi (assembly GCA_036873755.1). Classification (NCBI taxonomy): domain Eukaryota; kingdom Metazoa; phylum Mollusca; class Polyplacophora; order Lepidopleurida; family Hanleyidae; genus Hanleya; species Hanleya hanleyi. Next base: position 1,099 of record JAVTVY010042439.1, read on the forward strand.
CCCAGGGCTCCCCACGCCACTGGAGCCGAAAGAAATGCAACTGGTAACAGGATCAAATTACATGTATAATATCAGTACTAGAGAGAGAAATAGCACTGATTGTGGAAATGAAGTGTTTATTTTGTTGACACAAGCGGTCCACTTGTCCACTTACATAGAGTGCATTATGTAATAAGTCAACTATTACAATATGAGGCCTGAAAGGTGAAGCAGAATACAGTGTTACAGTATGTATATTTGACCAAAATGGCCTGACTTCAAGCTCCCTTGAATCCTTTCAATTCTCCATACCTACCACACTGATGGCAGCTAGCAAAGACTGCATTTTAGTTATGTGTGTAAGCAGGGATTGATGTACATGTAGCCTAGATTTAGATATATTTAGCTGTCTATACCCTATTCCACATGATTATGCCAGCACTAACAACACCAATGTCCTTTCAATCCATTTTTGAACCATAATGTTAATAATGGTTAGCAATTGTAAAAAAGAATGTGTGATGAGATATAAATCAAGCATTAGTTTGATGGGCTGCAAAATCCATAAAATTTCAATAAAAAAAAAACATGAACAGATGAAATGCCAAGAAATTGTGACTATATAAGTTTACTGTCTATAGTGCCACCCAATGATGAACAATATCACAAAACTACATGATGAAGCAAAATCCATCTATGTGGCCTGGGGAATGTAGATATTGGACTAGTCATGATAATTCAGATCTTTAAAAAAATGGCCATTTGGCTTACAAGGGATGTGAACTATAACAGTGGAAATGTTACATTCATGTTCAGCAAAATAGAAATACTTTTTCCTGACTAAGAAGCAAATTTCTATTTTTGTGAAAACAATTTTTGAGCTGCAAAAATGCGTCTCCATGATTCGCCGACACCACCAAAATCTTGTCAGTCCTCTGCCTATCTTGCAAGTTCATCATACCCAAATTTCATGCAAATCAAACACGTTGTTCAGAAGATATGATGTTACACATGTTTATCTGCATTCATGTCTATAGCGCCACCTAGTGATGAGCAAATGCCACAAAATCAAGCGGGTGAAATTTAAAGCCCTTGGGAGATGGCACATAAGAGTTCAATGGAAAAAACTTTAATCGTGATAATGGTTATGGAAGTTTTGACGTTAAGTCAGATAAATGAGATTTTTCATTTAAATGACAATTTGGTTCACACCGAAAGGGAATTATCTTGTCGGCAATCCTATAATTATGCTTGGCAACCTAGAATAGAACAGTTTCTAAATATTTCTCCAAGCGAATTGGTAAATTTTCATTTCACGAAAAACGTTTTTTTCATTTCACGAAAAACTTTTTTTTCGAGACGCAAAAAACTTACCTTTATACTTATGCCAGCTACAACAAAACCTTTTCAGCACATTGACTATCCTTCAGGACCATTGTTATAGAATTTCAAAGAAATCGGATAAGCCGTTCAGACGAAATCATCAGAGAAAGATTTACATAAGCTCTGACTACAACGCCACCTACATGTAGTGAAGAGCAGTGAGTATCGAAACACAACCAGACAAATTTCCCAGGCCTAAGGAGATAGCATACAAAATCTGACCCAAAAATATTTAACGGTTTCAGAGATATTCAAGTTTAAAGTCGCGGCGGATCCGGCTGAGCCGTTTCTCATGAAAACATAACAGCATCCACTTTGTGGAAATGCTCTAATAAGCATGAACTTTTATCTTGCTGAAAGTTTATGATGCCTGTATTGTATTTTTACTGAATAGAGATCTCAAAGTGAATCTGTTCACAGTGTTCACAGTTACAAATCTGACATATCTAACTCCCATATACAAATTCTGTTTAACTGTTCAAATATTCGTATCCCCAGAGCGATTAAAGAATTCTACATTTCAATAGAATATATAACAATGCTTATGGTACCAATTATGTTACCTATACTCCTGTAACAAACACCGGGCGTTCATAATTCCATGATTCCGTATTTCCGTTACACATTTCTTGTCCGACCAATAACTCGAGAACCATTGAACTGATCGACTTCAAACTTCCAGTGTCTTAACATTGGTGAATGGACGGTTGGGATTGCTTTTCACTTACCTGCATAATCCAAGACGGCTGCCATCAACTATTTTGGATTTCAGCAGTTGTTTCTCTACAGATTTCTTGCCCATACCCCACAGCAATCCTCCATAACTGGTGCTGCAGGTGGAGTATGTGGACCTACATGGTCGATTTGAATGAGTTTCAGAAGTGGAGAAACCAATATTTTCATGTAGCGCTCTAGGACAATGGTTTCTAGATAGGTAAGTGTTTGAGCTCTTTACCTTTAGTGAGGGATCAGAACATGTTTAGTGAATGTAGAAAATGCCATGAGTCACGATTACAATGTCAAAGGTTGAGTTCGTTACCTCAGAAAATATAAAAGAAAACATTTCATTTCAGACCTCTGTCTCCTCAAACATTCCAGTAAATCTAAAATTGGCCTAGAAAATATTTTATATCCTATCAAATACCTTGACTGCTGCAATACTGTTAAAAATCCAGATTATATGGGGCAGCCGTAAATCGTTAGGTTAGTTACTTTTGGGAATTTTATAAAATCTTGTGAAGTCTCTGTAATTTTGGAATCTTCATTATCTTGTCAAATTTGGATGCTGGACATGATGATGTGCATGTGACATGCACAGAATCAACAAATAGACTTGAGAAAAATATGCAACAGAACTCCTTACTCTCACTGTCAAGTGTTAGGTTTGTTACCTGGAATTTGAAACTTTGATCTCATGAACTCCAGTTCTATGACCATGTAGTTTATTTTGTCAATGGAATTGAACAACATAGTGGCAGTTTCTCAGTTATTTGGTTATTCCTTTCAATTTGCCAGTGATGTGCTGTATAACTTGATTACAATTTTTATGTCAAGTGTTAGGATAGTTAGCCAGGGTATAAGACGAAACCAAATCCACACAAACTAAAACCTTGTGAACTATGTTTATGTGGCTATTAACATAAACCACAGACAAAATCCTTTCATTTTCTGCAGCCATAAATGAGTGCCTTGATAGTTTGAAAATTATTCATGGTGTCACACTTCTGTAACACTTTACTGTGGACATGCCCACATGTCAACATCTTCTCAAAATCAGAAGCCGAAATACACTGTCAGAGGAGTCCAAGATAAACACGAAATCTTGTACCTTGCCACTATCAATATCACCTGGCTGGATGAATGAACATATGTCAACATCTTCTCGAAATCAGAAGCCGATATACAATCAGGGCTTCGTGTTTAGAATTAGTGCGTGAGCTAAAAATAGCTCGCGTCAAAATATTTAGGAGAGGGTATTTAAAAGTCAGGCGAGTGATTGCATTATAATACAATATAAAATGTGACAGTTTACGTGAGCTAAAATCACTCTCGTGACATGAATTTACGCGAGTGTTTGCGTGCAGGTGAGCTATCACTCGCGCTAAACCCAAAGCCCTGTACAATGTCAGAGGAGTCCAAGACAAACAAGAGATCTCATCTGGATTTCAATAATGGCACAGTCTTTGATGTTGACACAACAGGAGTATATGTCAGTATATCCGGTACTGAAGCACCATATATGTAACACCGACTTGTACTTTGCTACTATCAATATCACCTGGCTGGAGGAATGAACATACATGTATATGTCAACATCTCCTCAAAATCAGAAGTCGATAAACGCTATAAGAGGAGTCCAAATTGAACACAAGATCTCTTCTTGATTTCAATAATTGGCACAATCTTTGATTGAGAAAACAGGAGTATGTGTCAGTAAATCCGATATTGAAGCACCATATGTTATAACACTGACTTGTACTTTGCCACTATCAATATCAGCTAGCTGGAGGAATGACTGAAAATTGATATCGTCTCGAAATCAGATGCTGGAACACTGTCAGAGGAGTCCAAGATAAACACCAGATCTCTTCTTGATTTCAATAATGGCACAATCTTTGATTGAAAAAACAGGAGTATGTGTCAGTAAATCCGGTATGGCAGCACCATGTGTTATAACCCAGTCTTGTACTTCGCAAATCTCAATATCAGCTGGGTGGATATGGATTAAGAATACTGATCAGTGAGACAGATTTGATATTTTTGGAACATCTTGAGGTCTTCCTGGCATCATTGAAAACTGTTAACCGCTTCTGTTTTGCAGGAAATTAGCCTAGTTTTATGTATACTATGATTTAGCCTTTAAATTTGGCGATGATGTTATTAAATGAAATAGGTCTTTGGATTGTGGACGTGGAAATTCTTCAATGGATGTCGGCTAAATATTGAATAACGGACTAGATGCTTGTATATGCGAGACAGACCACAACAGGGTAGAGATCACAGACAGGTACAAATATAATTCCATACAACAGTTGAAAGAGATCTGAAGAATCCAAAGCCCTGGGAATTAATTTCATGTTGAAGAATATTTTCAAAAGAAGACAAGGAGAAAATGATTCAGCAATGTGATGCATACAGGTCACAAAATAATTCCTTTTGTTCTGTAAAAGTTACATGTACAGTACGACCACCAATTAAGTGGCGCAAATTCGCGAACCCTTCGCGAACCGTTCGCGGTAGCTCACGCGGACCTGTCGCACTGCTTTCGCATATGCGTGCGCGAAAGCATGTACGCGAAAGATAAGTTGAGAAATGAAGTCTTCATCTTTCGTGATTGTATCTATCTTTCGCGAAAGATATCTTTCGCGAAAGAAGCCAGTAGTCAATAAAATGTTTAAGCTTGACATGTGAATACAGAGCCAATTGCGTTAATGTTTACACTCGTTTCGGTTCAGTTATTAAAAGTTGACCGCAGAAGTTTTAAACCGGAACGAATTATGACCGGAATATAAACGCAGTTTGACCGGAACGAAATAAACCGAAACAGAATGAACGGACGGAGTGAGCGAAGTGGACTGCCCGCTGCTGCAGTTAAACTTTAATCGGCCGTACATGTTTGCCCGTAAATAAAGTTGGATGACTGACAGAATGGCTCACAAACCCGTATAGTTAAATGTTTATAAAATGTACTGATTGTAATTTGTATAAAAACATAAAGAAATGTCTTTTTCTCAACTTTTTCTCTACGCCCCACGTGGTCCAAATGTGCGAACTTTGACCCTGCGGAGCTATGCCCCTGAAAACAGCCGCACCACGTACCGTAGCCGTGCGGTGCTTTTAAAGTGTGATCTACTGTTCACTTCACCGGTAAAAAAGTACAATTAAAGGTTCTATTCTATTCATACTGTGATTACAGATGAATTGATTTTCAAAATACTATAACAACTACACGGCTTGTTGTCCCAAGATTCTGTTATAGTCGGCGTCTTGGGTTCGGCGTCTTTTGTTTGTTTGTGAGACTAATGTATAAATTGTTGCTGTACTTAGAATTAAGAGCCCCCCCCCGCAATACATACCAACGGAATAAAAGAACAACATTTCACATGGGGTACATGCTGATCTAATCCCCATTACGAAGTTAGAGTATATTACCAATATAATAATAGTAACACTTTATTTTAAGCCTAGAGCTCAAATTAACAAAAAATGAATTCCGTTTTGCGAGACATGAGAAAATATAAAATATCACATATCTTGAAATGAAATCTTTAGTACTTCCATTTATATCTCCCTCTGCTCTCTCATTGTTATTTATTATTTAATTATTTATTTTAATATCTAGCGCTGCAAAAGATCTTAAATGAACGAAGAAATGTACCGTGAAATTTAAATAGAACATTGAGTTGATGGGCCGCGAAATCCGAATGGGAAGGGGACTACAATTTCAATCAATCAAAAATCGAAATGTAATCGGGTGGGTCTATCAAAAGGAAAAATAGTTTATAAAATACTTAATTAATATTATCCTGGATGGTATAAAAAAAGATTCTTTCTCATCGAGGCGTACAAGGTACATTCCAAAGATGTTTTCCGTCCTCAATACAATTGTGTTGCGGAAACCTGTCGCTTATGTACGGAAGATATCCTGGAGAAACAACTTATTAGACCATTCTTCCTAATTATTTACATAATACTAAAAATTTGTCTGGACTAATGTGATAACAAACGAGAAGAATGCAAGATAATTTTACCGATAGCACAGAAGAATATATAAAATAAATATTCTGATAAAAAATATTATTAAACAATTTTGAATAACTTTTTTTTTTTCTCATATCGCTCAATCTTATAAACAGTTCATAACAGATCCTATCGTGAAACGCAAATAGAACAAAGATCTAGCATGAATGGACGAAATTCTTGCATAAAGCATTCACTATTTGCATGAGAAAACCGGAATGTGAAATTGAAGACCTGCTGTGACCTTCTCGCGCGGACCTTGGCGAGAGCACTTTCGTGCAGACGTTGCGAAAGATTTCATTCCCTACCTCAATTTAGAGCATATAAAATTATGTTTTTAGATCTAATATAAAGTTGATTGTAATAGAAAGAAGAAACATACATCTCGGTAAAATTGAATAACAAAGGGCACTTGATTGAATAATAACAAAAGGATACGAAATATGACACGGTAAGTAGCAGCCGTAACGCTAAGATTCAATTAGACCGCCACTTCATTGAACAGATATGACACTTACTGGTATCGATTGCACAAGAGGCGGATTGACTTTAAAGACGGAATAATCTGATATCCATGATTAACCAGTGCTGTCCGTATTCTGCTAGTCGACCAAGAGAATAGGGGTCCCAAAATGTAAGCAATGCTAACCCGCATTCGCCAAGGTATACGGGACAGATGCAGCACACTCGCAGACGGCGCCATCTTTAATATCTCTGGAAAATCTAGTCGGTCAAACGTAAACCACTCTTGTCCACTCAAAAAACGGTACGCGAAAGATAAAATCGTTCGCGAAAGAAACATACTTTCGCAAAATACGTTCGCGAAAGAAACATCCATTTTTGAAAAAAAATTGCTTTCGCTAGATAACATTGTCGATGTTTCGCGCACGCTTTCGCGTTACTTTCGCACATCTTTCGCTCTTTCGCGAACCGTTCGCGAATGGTTCGCGAAAGAAGGGGAACTTAATTGCTGGCTGTAGTGTACAAACAAGTGGCGATATTATTTGAATTGGATACACGTGAGAGATATACCCAACTTCTACATGGAAATTAATTTTATATCATCAGGGAATGAATTGTCAACCAAGTTACCACATTAACTGTTATGCTGCTAAATTCTTTTGTATGATGTACGAGGAGAAATGCTGACTTTTTTTTTTAAATCCGGATTTCATGAACAAAAATATTATTTAATTTCGTTTGCTGGTGACTGGCCTAACATATCAATGTATCCCAACTTGTTTAGTCAATGCTATTCGACCGCCTTTTATAGCAAAATCGACGATGTTGTCAGCGTAAATAAAATTTATTTGAAGAGACTACAGTATTTTGGTAGAATTGCGGTTGAAAATGGCGAATTATGAGGAATTACAGCGGAAAATCTTGGTTTTTCAGCTGCCTTTCTCCCTGGTCTTTTCCGACTTTTCGTCCGCCATTTCGGGCGTATGACGTCTCATTGGAAAGGGAATTCCTTGTAGTTTCTGATTGAAGGCGTGATTTCGACCGATGGCCAATCAAACAGACGATAACATCGCAAAACTGCAAGGGGGTGTTTTCCCGTTTCTCTAGTAACGCTAACAGCCGATCCTATGTCGGTAACCTTGATTGGACAAGCGTGGTAACGTGACCTACATCGTGACCTACATCGAAGCGCTCATTGGCCAGAGCCCATGAACTGGGTCAAGCTGATCTGAGGGAGACGCCATTTTATCTCCTTGCGACGAAATTACGTGGCGTAGAAGCTCGACAGAAATTTGAAAATAAAGTTTGTTTAGCGGATTTCATCGAAACCCACACTTTGGAAATATAAACTGAGCTTCTGTACTTCAACTATACCAAAGAATCATATATTTTGAAGGGGTTTTCTGTGAGTATTTTATATTTTCTGGGTGGCTTCTCGACAACGTTTTATGGAAATCTCCGTGGTGTTTTTCTATTTTTCAATTTTATTTCTTCCTCCCGACTTCGTTATTCTGAGACAGAATATCAAGTTTACATCCAAGAAATCAAATCAGTCTTAGCTAACAATATATGTATGGTTTTTATCGAGTTTCATGCTTGGTAAATTTGAAAAAAAGCGATTCCAGAAAGGTACCTCGCTGTACTCGCATTGACAGAAGCAAAGGCAAGCCACTATTGCGGCTCGTCGCATTTTTCGTATAGAAAGACGAGAGCCGTATGAACGGCTCGCCGCAGCGTAACAGTTAATCACATTACAGAAAAGATAGTGCCACGGCACTGTAGCTCATCTGTCTGTAACTGGAGAAAGTAGCTGTGGAAAATTTTTACTAAAGAACTGCAATAGACGAGTTTCTAACTTTTGTTGTCCCCCTGAACACTAACTGATCCATGCAGTTATTTCCTGAGATTTCATGATAAAGTTTCATGCGAAATTCAAGATGCGGCCATATTGGATTTTCGAATCGAACAAGAAAAGGTATCTTCCTCAACTTGACCCCAAGGAGAACCTGTGTATCAAATTTGAGAAAGATCAATGCAGTAGTTCCTGAGAAATCGCAATAACAAAGTTTCATGGGAAATCCAAGATGGCTGCCTGATGGCCATATTGGATTTTTGAATAAGAGCAGAAAAGGTATCTTGCACAAAGACCCGAAGGGGAACCTGTGTACCAAATTTGAGAAAGATCCATGCGGTAGGTCCTGAGAAATCGCAATAACAATGTTTCATGGGGAAATGCAAGATGGCCACATGATGGCCATATTGGATTTTTCAATCAGAACACAAATGGTATCTTGCACAGTTAGATCCCATGGGCAACCTCTGTACCAAATTTGAGGAAGATCCATGCAGTAATTGGAACCTGATAAATCACGAAGTTTCATAGGGAAATCCAAGATGGCCGTCTGGTGGCCATACTGGATGTTCGAATCAGAGCAAAAAAGTTATCTTGCACAGCTAGACCCCAAGGGCAACCTCCGTACCAAATTTGAGAAAGATCCATGCAGTAGTTCCTGAGAAATCACGATAACAATGTTTCATCTGGAAATCCAAGATGGCTGCCTGGTGGCCATATTGGATTTTTCAATCAGACCACAAATTGTATCTTGCACAACTAGATCCCAAGGGGAAAATCTGTACCAAATTTGAGAAAGATCCATGCAATAGTTCCTAAGAAATTGCGACAACAATGTTTCATCTGGAAATCCAAGATGGCCGCCTGGTGGCCATATTGGATTTCAGAATCGGACCACAAAAGTATCTTGCACAACTAGAATTCCAAAGGGGAACCTGTGTATCAAATTTAAGAATGATCCATGCAGTACTTCCTGTAAAATCACGATAACGAAGTTTCATAGGGAAATCCAAGATTGCGCCTGATGGCCATGTTGAATGTTCGAATCAGAGCAGAAAAGTTATCTTGCACAACTAGACCAAGGGGAACCTGTGTACCAAATTTGAGGAAGATCCACGAAGTAGTTCCTGAGAAATCGCAAAAACAATGTTTCCTGGGGAAATCCAAGATGGCCACCTGGTGGCCATATTGGATTTTTCAATCAGAACACAAATGGTATCTTGCACAGCTAGACCCCAAGGGCAACCCCTGTACCAAATTTGAGAAAGATCCATGCAATAGTTCCTGAGAAATCATGCTAATGTTTCATCTGGAAATCCAAGATGGCTGCCTGGTGGCCATATTGGATTTTTCAATCAACCACTAATTGTATCTTCCACAACTAGACCCCAAGGGGAACCTCTGTACCAAATTTGAGAAAGATCCATGCAGTAGTTCCTGAGAAATCGCGATAACAATGTTTCACTTGGAAATCCAAGATGGCCACCTGGAGGCCATATTGGATTTTATCAATCAGAACACAAATGGTATCTTGCACAGCTAGACCCCAAGGGCAACCTCTGTACCGAATTTGAGAATGATCCATGCAGTAGTTCCTGAGAAACCATGCTAAAGTTTCATCTGGAAACCCAAGATGGCCGCCTGGTGGCCATATTGGATTTTTCAATCAACCACAAATTGTATCTTGCACAACTAGACCCCAAGGGGAACCTCTGTACCCAATTTGAGAAAGATCCATGCAGTAGTTCCTGAGAAATCGCGATAACAATGTCTGACTTAGAAATCCAAGATGGCCGCCTGGTGGCCATATTGGATTTCTGAAAAAGACCACAAAAGTATCTTGCACAACTAGACCCCAAGGGGAACCTGTGCATCAAATCTGAGAAAGATCCATGCAGTACTTCCTGATAAATCACGACAAGAAGTTTCATAGGAAAATCCAAGATGTCCGTCTGGTGGCCATATTGGATGTTCGAATCAGAGCAGAAAAGGTATCTTGCACAGCTAGACCTCAAGGGCAACCTCTGTACCAACTTTGAGAAAGATCCATGCAGTAGTTCCTGAGAAATCATGATAACAATGTTTCATCTGGAAATCCAAGATGGCCGCCTGGTGGCCATATTGAATTTTTCAATCAGACCACAAATTGTATCTTGCACAACTAGACCCCAAGGGGAACCTCTGTACCAAATTTGAGGAAGATCCACACAGTAGTTCCTGAGAAATCGCAATAACAATGTTTCATGGGGAAATCCAAGATGGCCGCCTGGTGGCCATATTGGATTTGTGAATCAGACCACAAAAGGTATCTTGCAGAACTAGACCCCAAGGGAACCTGTGTGCCAAATTTGAGGAAGATCCATGCAGTACTTCCTGATAAATGAGAACAAGAAGTTTCATAGGAAAATCCAAGATGGCCGTCTGGTGGCCTTATTGGATGTTCGAATCAGAGCAGAAAAGGTATCTTGCACAGCTAGACCTCAATGGCAACCTCTCTACCAACTTTGAGAAAGATCCATGCAGTAGTTCCTGAGAAATCACGATAACAATGTTTCATCTGGAAATCCAAGATGGCCGCCTGGTGGCCATATTGAATTTTTCAATCAGACCACAAATTGTATCTTGCACAACCAGACCCCAAGGGAACCTCTGTACCAAATTTGAGGAAGATCCACACAGTAGTTCCTGAGAAATCGCAATAACAATGTTTCATGGGGAAATCCAAGATGGCCGCCTGGTGGCCATATTGGATTTGTGAATCAGACCACAAAAGGCATCTTGCACAACTAGACCCCAAAGGGAACCTGTGAGCCAAATTTGAGGAAGATCTATGCAGTAGTTCCTGAGAAATCGTGACAACAATGTTTCATCGGAAAATCCAAGATGGCCGCTTGGTGGCCATATTGGATTTTTGAATCAGACAACAAAAGGTATCTTGCACAACTAGACCCCAAGAGGAACCTGTGTACCAAATTTGAGAAAGATCCATGCAGTAGTTACCGAAAAATAATGATGACAAAATTTCACTGACAAATTCAAGATGGCCGCCATGGCAGCCATATTTAAAATCGTATCGACACGGCATGAACAAATTCTGGTGTACTCATTGGGGGGAACATGCATGCCAAGTTTCAGCTTAATCGGCCAAGTGGTTTCAGAAAAGAAGATGTTTACGCACGACGCACAACGAACGACGGACGACAGACAGTCAGGCCATGACATAAGCCCAGATGAGCTAAAAAGCTGAGTTTTTGTTATTACCATGTTAGGTCATTGTCAGAGTTTGGAGCACAACTCCTAATATCTGATCAGAAAATCAACTAGAACCTGTCAATTCATCTCAACTATGAACCTGAATACCTAAAAAAACCATCCTAATCCTTCTGATGGCAGTCAAATTTGAAGCTTAAAGAGACTAGAACCTATGCTACCTCCTACAGGTCCCACCTCCCTTCGTACCGAGTACTAGTGAGAGCGCCGAAACTCGACAATGTCCCCTACAGCATGTACGGGGCATCCTGGTCGAAATTATTAGACAGATGGATTATCTTTCTTTCAACTGTGTGGCAATTCTGAAACCCATGTTACCACAACAAAAAGGATAACTAAAGTGATTGTGTGGGAATGTTCTTGTAACAACGTCAACCCATTGTATATGATTGACTGGTTTATTGCAAAATAATACTGGTTTATTGCAAAATAATAAACTTTGAAATGACTTGCTGAATGCTTTAAGGCAAAAAACTGATATCAAAGTTCAGGAGAGTGATGAATTCCTGTACCGGTCATTACAATTTTTGTAAATTATGAACTGTTATTTATTCCATTAATATCGGACATTCATTTCTCTTGCTGTGGTTGTGAAGTGGTGATATTAAAAATCCACATTGTTTTCATGGCTGTTATGACAGTGACTTACTATCATTCTTTTTATGTTCTTGCATCCATGATATACAATTTCAGTTCGGGACATTTGCTTGAATATTGTGATATTTGCATCTTAATAAATTAAGAGAACTGATTATTGCCTCTTATTATCAGCCTGCTTAATGTCTGTATTATCTTGTGGTAAATGTGTTATTTAATTAAACCAGGTATATTAGCTGATGTGAGCTACTGTTTATCATTTATTATTTTGATTGTAAATTAATATATTATTGTTTGTGATCCTACCCCAAAAGGTGGATGAGCTAACGAGTGCATTTAAGACAAAAAACAGTGTGTTATTTAATTAAATGAGATATATTAGTCACACCAACTCTGACATCATCATCGCCATAGTTTCTTCGATCAACTCCTAGACAAACATCAACATGATAGGGAGTCACACTTGAAGAATCCATGATGAACACCAAATCATGTCAACAGTGTTCGTACTTCCTTTCAAATAGGGTATATTCAAAACAACTGACATTATTTCTTCCTTAGTTGAATATGTGCTCAAGTGGAACTGGATGGCTACATCAGTACTGTACATGAGCACACCTATGTCTTCCTCTCCAATGACTGTGAAAGGGTGAATACTTCCCCTGGCTCTACTGCTTCTGTAGTCTAGTGATCTATCCAGAGTCTGATAGAAAAGAAAATAATTTAAAAAAATGAAAATTTTGCAGCTGTCAAGTGACTAACTCATTCGGTAGCGTAAGCGCCATTTGGCGTCACAGATCTGGGCCTCCTCAACCCCATAGATGCCATATGGCGCAAAACAGAATTGTCGTGGGAAAATAGAATTTTTATATCCAAGCATTGTCAAATGTAATTAAAGGCCTATATGTTTACGAAGCTTATTTTCTCACGTAACAATTTCTGAAATTTGGATTTGACTAACAGAGAACTTATTTCAAGATTGTTGTTTGAAAACGCAGATAAAAAATAAAATCACGAAAATTTCCAAAATGAAGTCGGCCGTATACACTGCCATTGGAATTCTTATTTTCCTGGTCTATTCAGGTGGAAATATCACGTAAACTATACATATATCGAAAGATAAGATCGCTATCTATCCGATTATATATAAAGCATTTTCGTATTCAATGAAAAATATAACGAAACATGTGGCTGTCGCCATCAGGACCCCTCGGGCCGGGCCCAGATCAATTGTGGAAATAATGTTTCTGACCCCAACAACTCACATATTTGGGGTGGGTATAATTTTACCTGTATGATATAGATCACAGACAGACAAAACAATATAGCAATAGAGCAGTGATTACCTATAGTAGATGTAGTCGAACGATTACTGTCTATTCACAGCAATCCACACAGGTTTGTGTGAACTCCTGAAAAACACATCCCATGGCACCGACTTTCAATAGGCTTCGGGTACTGGCTGTATTAAACAACTGTATGAAGTTTCATTGTTGTGAGTGAAGGACTTTTTGAGATAATGTGTTTACAAGGATATGGACCAACAGACATGTATAAAGGGGCATAACTCCTGAAAAACACATCCAATGGTACCGACTTTCAATAGGCTTCTGGTACTGGCTGTATTAAACAACTGTATGAAGTTTCATTGTTGTGAGTGAAGGACTTTTTGAGATAATGTGTTTACAAGGATAAAAACAGCCAGACATGTATAAAGGGGCATAACTCCTGAAAAACACATCCAATGGCACCGACTTTCAATAGGCTTCTGGTACTGGCTGTATTAAACAACTGTATGAAGTTTCATTTTTGTAAGTGAAGGACTTTTTGAGATAATGTGTTTACAATGATATGATGGACAGACGGACGGACAGACGACGGAGGCAATGACAATACCGCTCGGGCAGAATCTGCCCGAGGGGTAACATGAAGCTGCGCTATCGAAACCCCTCGGCTCTCAGGGCAGTTTCTAGAAATGAAAGTCAGGTTCTGATCCCAAACTCCAGAGCTGGGGGTTCGGGGGGCGCTCTTAGCCCCCCGACGGGGTCTGGCCCGAGAAGCCATTTTAGGAGTTTTAAGGCAAAATGAAGCATTTTTAGAGTGTAAAAACTGACAGAACTAAGGGTGTTGGAAAATATCTTTTACTTATTATTTTGAACTTTTTGTGTTACAGTGTGACTCAAGAGAATAAAATAAAATATGGAAAAAAAAATGAGTGAGTTCTGTTATCCGTTGTTGTTGTTGTTGTTCATCAACCTTTGGCTTTGGTGAAAAATAGGAGGCAATAGATCTTGCGGAATTCACGGCCGTTTTCACAGCTGCATTGTCACTGCATAGCCTGTCCTTCGACGTATATGTTTTCGCCGTCTTATTATGGGATTTACAAGTTGTTGAGGGTCGCCCTCCAGCACGTTTCATCTTTTCAGTCGTAAAATTTCACCTGTCAAACTTTTTTTCCACATGTTGTGAGGGACTACGGCAGACTGTGAAGTCGCCTGGGAAATGTAACACTTACACGCGGGATAGCAGTGCGCTAAGGCATAAAATACCTGGGGCAGTTGAATCGGGATAACATCGGGTGTTTTCTTAGTCCATCATAAAATATCCGCCGAAGATTACAAATTTATGTGCTCTTTTATAGAATCGAACTAGATAGGTTTGCCAAACTTTCAATCATTTTTATATTTTCAACGTTGAGTTTGGGCGCCTTGGGAGTTTGGGCGCCCAAACGTTTTACGGAACTAAATTGGCGCTACATACGGCCCTGGCTCTGAACCCCAGCTATTATAATGTAAGGGTGTCTCTACCAATTGATTGGCTTGTGGGAAGAAATATTTACCCCTGGTATTGTAAGTGTACTTTCTTTGAAAAAAAAGAAAAGTTTTCCTCCCCTTAAATTAATTTGTTTCTGGAATAAATTGAAAGAGCTGTATCGATGTCTCACCAAAACAGTACACATGGCTAGATAAATACAGTACATGTATACTAAATGGCACATGTATGTCATTTTCAAAACAGATTTGCAAGCATTCTTTGCATTGTCTAAGAAAATAAATCAATAAATCAGTCATCCAATCAATAAATAAATGTGATAGTATACTAACATGATATAGAAATAATATGCAAACTTAACATAGGAATTATTAGTGGATTTTGTTAGACAAGGGGCATACTTTCTGACACGACTCATTTTTGATAGGCATCTAGTGTCATTTTCAAAACAGATTTGCAGGCATTCTTCGCATTGTGTAAGAGAATAAATCAATAAATCAGTCATCCAATCAATAAATAAATGTGATAGTATACAAACATGATATAGAAATTATATGCAAACTTAACATAGGAATTAGTGGATTTTATTAGACAAGGGGCATAACTCTGCAAAATACTTTCTGACACAACTCATTTTCGATAGGCATCTAGTTTAGGTCAAGAGAAACAACTGTATCACATTAGGATGTTGTACATGTATATGGAATGGTTCTGAAATTATCACAATAAATCATAAATGGATTTTTATTTGTAAAAAGGGGCATAACTCTGCAAAATATTGTCCGAGATGACTCATTTTCGATAGGCTTCTGATTTACATGAAGATAAATAGATGTAACAAGTTTGGTTGCCATGTATGAAACGGTTCTGTAGATATCGCGGTAACGGATTTTATTAGACAAGGGGCAGAACTCTGCAAAATACTTTCTGACACGACTCATTTTCGATAGGCATCTAGTTCAGGTCAAGAGAAACAACTGTATCACGTTAGGATGTTGTATATGGAACAGTTCTGAAATTATCACAATAACAAATCCTAAATGAATTTTTATTTGTAAAAAGGGGCATAACTCTGCAAAATATTGTCCGAGATGACTCATTTTCGATAGGCTTCTGATTTCCGTGAAGATAAATAGATGTAACAAGTTTGGTTGCCATGCATGAAACGGTTCTGTAGATATCGCGGTAACGGACGGACGGACGGACGTACGTACGGACAGCCGTACATGATGACGACAATACCCCTAGGCCAAAGTTGGCCGAGGGGTAATAAAACTATAATCCAAGAAGGGGTCTGTGAGAAAATCACGCACTTTTGGCAGACATTTGCAATATGTTCAAATACCTGGAAGTGGCATACGATTCCTTGAGAAATCTGGCGAATTCACAAGATATTTTCTGTCAAATTTTCTGTCAAGGTACAGGTATATATCCATTGTTGAGAATTCCTACGGTAGTATACGTTGGGTAAATATATTTCCCAAATATTCTGCTATTGTCCGACACCAACTTGTCAGAATTTCGCTTCAACTTTACTGTTTTGATTTCTCAAAAATCATACCCGCAGTAAATGAGGCAACCCGATTGGCTCGCCTCCGTCACGTGAACGCTCTTACATGTATCCTAGTTAGAAATCACACGAAAAATACCAATTTGTACATAATTGCATGTATTATCGAGCTTTCGGAATGTACTTATTCCATCATCAGGATTTGGCTAAGGGCTGTTCCAGAAAAAAGTACATGGGGGGGGGACAGAAGGCACTTTATATATCTGCGTATGGGTCGTGGGGTAAAAGAGTTATATAATTACATGGGTGGTTGCCTGATGGATAAACATAATGGCTTTTATGTTGATTACATATTATATTCAATAATATGGGTGGTGGGGGTAAAATTATATTTCATTACATGGGTGGTGGGGGCAAAAATAAAGTGCCTTCTGTCCCCCCCATGTACTTTTTTCTGGAACAGCCCTAAAGCAAGTAGTTCAAGAAAATAGGGTGTATATACAGGGGTTGAAATAACCGGTCGCCAGCTCGCCAAATGCGACCGTACATCCGTTTTGGCGACTACAGAATTGCCCACTACTCGCCATTTGGCCCCTGAAACTTTTTTAACAAGTCTGCATAATTTTGGTCAAAGTCCAAATGTGATCCATTTTCACTACCAAAATAGTGCTTAAAAGAAGGTCTACTTACAGATTAGGGAGACATAAACTAACAAGTTCCAGTCATTTAATCCCAAGCGTGTCGATTGTCACGTTTCATCTCGAAAATAAAAACAACATGTCGTTGTTGTTGTAAATCTACTCGCCTTGGCGGAATTTGTGCCGTTTGCACAGTTACTGCATCTTCTCTAGCCAAGTCGACGTACATCACGTTGCTCTGTACATTGCCTTGGCATACTTCTCTAGTAAAGCTGGAACGTTAATCCTCATTGATGATTGGATGCACAGACGGCGTGCTGCATCCAATCAGAGCACATATAGTAGTTGGTTCCCAAGAAGACGGCCCCTACTACATCTACATGTAAGAATGAGTTGTGTCGAGTGTGCGGGGAAATTCTATCGAAAAGATACAGGAAGAGCATGTTCACGGCCACTTTCGGTGTTTCTGATAAATTGAATCAGCAAGGTCGAATGATAACGAATCGCCTCACGTGTGTACCGACTTGAGATTGAAGGGGAACAACTCCTGGTGGCAAAGTCTCTCGCCGTTAAAACTTCCACTGGGTGGCGCAGAGCAGTATTCCTCTGCCACCAGCCAAGAATGTCAAGGCAGTGTAGAGAGCTTCGCGATGTAGTTGGCTGGTGAAGATGCAGTTACTGTGGCCATAATATGCTCTTGTAAATTACATTAGATCCTTTGCTTTATACTGGTGTCAGTTTTATTCAGTTCTGGTCAACAACTTTTCAAATGCCAGCCTCCAAAAACATCATTTGCAGTGATCCATAAATTACAGAGAGCACATGGTTATACAAATGCACAAAATTGCGGATTTGAGAAAGATACGGAAGCGGACTTTGAGAAAAATCAGGAAGCGGATTATTTCAATAGTTTCTGTAGTCAGTATTCTTACTTTAATTTATTATCTATAAAGTCTAAAATGTCAACTATCATCAGTTACAAAAGGGATCATAACTTAGGCAAAACCTACATCATAAACAGAGCTACAAAAGTGATGTATTCTTATTTTACTGATAATAATAAAAAAAAAAAAAAATCTAATTTAGCCAAGACCCCATAAAAGTAGGAATAACTTGGTCCTAGAGTCTCATCATGATGGTGACTCAGGTTTATCTGAAGATGCAGAACAAATGAACTTGTTCAGTCTGCATAAATGACCAATATCATGCAAGTTCAGTCTCCATGTACACAGCAATTCTGTGTTACATTGTAGTTCACAGCAATTCTGTGTTAGTTCAGATGACATTGATCAGTTATGGGGTTCCGTTATTGTATTAAACAGGTTGAATGATTCCAGGGTAATATTATAAAATAAAGGAACTGGCCCCTAAAAAAAATATTTTGGCTCCCAAAAATTTTCACCTTGGGGGCCAATGGCTCCTAGGCATTGAGCAAACATTTCAACCCCTGATTATATACAGTGTTAACATTGTTCGAGTTCAGACAAGTGTACATAAACTACTATAATACAGATATAAACACAGTACAGGCATGTAGTGAAGAACAATAGTCTTCTTTTGTGGTATTACAAAAACAATGAGTTGTCTTTCTTGAGTCACTCTTATCCAATTCACTTGCCCAAAGCAGCAGGCTCATCAGAAAGATCATTTCATCAACACTTTTTCCAATCCAATCAAATCATTCATTTCACAGGCCATCCGATGGCGATTGTACTATGAGAAGAAAGCTGAATGAATGGGCTTTACAATGGTACGTCATTCATTGAAATCGGTTCAGGGAAACGGAGCAAGGACGTGATTGAATCAGACGAGAAAAACAACTTCTACTTCATTATTTTGCGCGTAATATCATCACTATCAACAAAATTTATACCAGATAATTTATAAGTAATATGTGGATGAAATAAATTGAGGAGATTATCATCTTTATCCAGGGAATGCATACTACAAATTATCAGCTATAAATTTTACCAGCCAGAGATTGCGTACATGTATCTGAAACCAGGCCATGGCAATTTCGACGTTATTTTTGTTGAAGCATTTTTTCAAACAGATAAAAACATGTTTTCATGAAATTTGCATGCATAATTTCATGTATAATTATAAAAATAACACAAACACAATTTCTGATGTTTGTGTATTTCATGGAGATATAAAGTTTCAAATTTTATTCACTTTCATAAACAAAATATTTTTGAAATGAACTTTTGGTCGACAGCTTCTGTGAATGGACATCCGTGCACTGCATACATTGAGACTAATGAACTTAGTCCAGGGTGTGACCAAGAAGTTGTGGACAGAACTTTATCTGACAGGGACACAGACATCATTTAGACCCCGTCACGTGTTCGGAATTCGGGAAAATATGGAATTCTCGTAACATGTAACTGGTTGCTCATTTAGAATGTAGGAGCTTCCAAGGCAAGCCACAAAAAAAAAGAAACTCCTCTCTGCTTGAAATCCTAAAACCATATTTTTCACAACAGGAGGATAGGTGACCAATCTCAGTTAACTCAGATATATAATATCACAGAATATTATATCTGCTGGGATGTGTTTTTATGTTTTTACAGCGTAATATTTGTATTTACCTTGAATAAAGATAGCAACTTACAGAAATAAAGTATATTCAGATTTATCAATCATTCTGACTAATGTTATTGCTATTCTCAATTATACCAAACTGCTGTCCAAGTTTAATGTCAATCGGACACATAGCTTTTTTAGTTATTGCCGTCACAAGGAAAGTGCGACGGAATGACTGACGGAGCAAATCCCCCTCCAGTGATAACGGAGATGACTACCAGCACTTACCATATTGGGGAGGACTCCAGTTGATTGTCAGTCAGGATATATGTAAATGGTACACCTGCACCACTTATCCACTCATCAGGGTAATTGACAGTTTAGGCTGATGGGAGGGCCAGTCCAAACAACAACAGGACAATAGCACATGGTGTGGCTGTGAAAAGAAACGATTACACATTTTAGTTACTGAGCTTTTAATATTATCATTATACATCATACTCTCATTGTCAGAGTCTGTGGTTTAAGACCCTATAGACTGGCTGATTTCTTTGGTTGATCACGATTGAAACCACCAGTCACAAAGTTCATTGTGTTAATGCTGCGATATCATGAGCTCACTCTGCTCTGTCAATGAAAAGTTAAAATCATCAGAAAAACTGTTATACTACAAACACTTAAAGGATGCTAGTGATTACAGAATGGCTGATTATCTGCTTATGCTGAACAACTCACATTATAGACAGGCAGTGTGCAAATTGAGAATTTGTGCACATCGTTTGGAAATGGAGACTGGTCGATACAGAAATAAAAATAACTATATAGACAGAAGCAACAGAATCTGTAGATTATGTAACATATCAGCTGAAGATGAATTTCATTTTATCATGAAATGCCCTAAACTAAAACGCCTCCGAAGCCTCTTATTGGAGAAACTGATACAGGCACACCCCGAAATGACCTTTATGACAGAACTAGAGAAATTTTTGTTGATACTCGATTGCCCGAGTGCGATTGCACCACTCGTTGGGCAGTATTTGTACGAGATGTTGGAAGAGCGTCGACATCTCTTTAATATCCACCTCACCCACTGCCACACAATAACATATTATTGTTCAATATTGTTAATTCATTGACTTGTTTGTATTTCATGTGCTCATACGTGAAATAAATATCAGTATCTATTACTGGATGATGTTGATTGGCCGAGATGCACACACCACATTTTTGATGAAACTGACCCACTTTTCGATTGGAGTTTCATGAAATTTCAGGACAAAAAGTTGCAAATCATGTTCAATGATGTGCGAAATTTCACTGCTCTGAGAAGAATTGTCTCTGATACACATGTATTGCCGAAAATCACATTCCCTCGTGATGTCAGACAGACAGTACATGTAGTATACAATCTGATGTCAGACAGACAGTACATGTAGTATACAATCTGATGTCAGACAGACAGTACATGTAGTATACAATCTGATGTCAGACAGACAGTACATGTAGTATACAATCTGATGTCAGACAGACAGTACATGTAGTATACAATCTGATGTCAGACAGACAGTACATGTAGTATACAATCTGATGTCAGACAGACAGTACATGTAGTATACAATCTGAGGTCAGAGAGACAGTACATGTAGTATACAATCTGATGTCAGGCAGACAGTACATGTAGTATACAATCTGATGTCAGACAGACAGTACATGTAGTATACAATCTGATGTCAGACAGACAGTACATGTAGTATACAATCTGATGTCAGACAGACAGTATATGTAGTATACAATCTGATGTCAGACAGACAGTACATGTAGTATACAATCTGATGTCAGACAGACAGTACATGTAGTATACAATCTGAGGTCAGACAGACAGTACATGTAGTATACAATCTGATGTCAGACAGTACATGTAGTATACAATCTGATGTCAGACAGTACATGTAGTATACAATCTGATGTCAGACAGATATAGTACATGTAGTATACAATCTGATGTCAGACAGACAGTACATGTAGTATACAATCTGATGTCAGACAGATATAGTACATGTAGTATACAATCTGATGTCAGACACAGTACATGTAGTATACAATCTGATGTCAGACACAGTACATGTAGTATACAATCTGATGTCAGACAGACAGTACATGTACATGTAGTATACAATCTGATGTCAGACAGACAGTACATGTAGTATACAATCTGATGTCAGACAGACAGTATGTAGTATACAATCTGATGTCAGACAGACAGTACATGTAGTATACAATCTGATGTCAGACAGATATAGTACATGTAGTATACAATCTGATGTCAGACAGTACATGTAGTATACAATCACATTCCCTCGTGATGTCAGACAGACAGTACATGTAGTATACTATCTGATGTCAGACAGACAGTACATGTAGTATACAATCTGAGGTCAGACAGACAGTACATGTAGTATACAATCTGATGTCAGACAGACAGTACATGTAGTATACAATCTGATGTCAGACAGATAGTACATGTAGTATACAATCTGATGTCAGACAGACAGTACATGTAGTATACAATCTGATGTCAGACAGACAGTACATGTAGTATACAATCACATTCCCTCGTGATGTCAGACAGACAGTACATGTAGTATACAATCTGATGTCAGACAGACAGTACATGTAGTATACAATCTGATGTCAGACAGACAGTACATGTAGTATACAATCTGATGTCAGACAGACAGTACATGTAGTATACAATCTGATGTCAGACAGACAGTACATGTAGTATACAATCTGATGTCAGACAGACAGTACATGTAGTATACAATCTGATGTCAGACAGACAGTACATGTAGTATACAATCTGATGTCAGACAGACAGTACATGTAGCATACAATCTGATGTCAGACAGACAGTACATGTAGTATACAATCTGATGTCAGACAGACAGTACATGTAGTATACAATCTGAGGTCAGACAGACAGTACATGTAGTATACAATCTGATGTCAGACAGACAGTACATGTAGTATACAATCACATTCCCTCGTGATGTCAGACAGACAGTACATGTAGTATACAATCTGAGGTCAGAGAGACAGTACATGTAGTATACAATCTGATGTCAGACAGACAGTACATGTAGTATACAATCACATTCCCTCGTGATGTCAGACAGACAGTACATGTAGTATACAATCTGATGTCAGACAGACAGTACATGTTGTATACAATCTGATGTCAGACAGACAGTACATGTAGCATACAATCTGATGTCAGACAGACAGTACATGTAGTATACAATCTGATGTCAGACACAGTACATGTAGTATACAATCTGATGTCAGACAGACAGTACATGTAGTATACAATCTGATGTCAGACAGACAGTACATGTAGTATACAATCTGATGTCAGACAGACAGTACATGTAGTATACAATCTGATGTCAGACAGACAGTACATGTAGTATACAATCTGATGTCAGACAGACAGTACATGTAGTATACAATCTGATGTCAGACAGACAGTACATGTAGTATACAATCTGATGTCAGACAGACAGTACATGTAGTATACAATCTGATGTCAGACAGACAGTACATGTAGTATACAATCTGATGTCAGACAGACAGTACATGTAGTATACAATCTGATGTCAGACAGACAGTACATGTAGTATACAATCTGATGTCAGACAGACAGTACATGTAGCATACAATCTGATGTCAGACAGACAGTACATGTAGTATACAATCTGATGTCAGACAGACAGTACATGTAGCATACAATCTGATGTCAGACAGACAGTACATGTAGTATACTATCTGATGTCAGACAGACAGTACATGTAGTATACAATCTGAGGTCAGACAGACAGTACATGTAGTATACAATCTGATGTCAGACAGACAGTACATGTAGTATACAATCTGAGGTCAGAAGAATAACACTGTCAGGGTTCCTATCTTTTGTGAAAGACAAAATTCCAGGACATTCCCAAGACTTTTCAAGGTTCACAACCTTTTTTCAGGACCTTTAACTGAAGTTTATTGGACATTTTTTAACACCTTTTACGATGTTTCATTCAGCAAATTCAACAATGTTCATTAGAATGAAATGAATGCTCTCAAACACAAGTAGTGATCATCTTTGGGAAAACCAGAAATGTAAAAACCAGAAGTCCACAATTAAATTCATTAATGGGAAACTTCACCACAGATTTCACGAGCTCTGGTCGCAAATCGTCTCGAATTCATCGAAGTTGAGTACATACCGTATGTTCAAAACCAGGTTGGAGCATGAAACAACGGTGTTGGCTATTCCTAATCGAAAATTTCGGTCAGCATAAGTGCTCATAAATTGAAAATTGAAAGTGGTCAGTATTCAGATACCTCACCGGAGAAGCGTCTGTGCTCCACATCTAACGTAGTCGAGTCTGAGATACATTTTCTGTTGTCCTGTGCGAAATATTCGGCAAGTCGGAAATGTCTCTTTGACGTGGTACGATTACACTCGCAATCTGTACTGGTGGGCGTCCCTTGTAGTGACGATACATTTGTCAGACTGATGGCGTTTTACTTGGGAAAATCTCCCCACATCTGACGGAGAGGGTACATGTAACTGTCCTCTATCAGAGTTCGAATTTGGCACCTGTCCGTCAGTCCGAGACTGGTAAAAAATCAAACGGACTGGTGTGGGTGACTGAACAACAAGTCCGTCGGACTGGTAAAAAAAAAGCTCTCAGTTCATTGTGTAAACTATTTCTCTGGATATATCCGCTCAATTTGTAAAGAATGAAAAACGAAATGTCTGTTTTCGGTTACCCGACCAAGTCTAAATAAATCGTGGGAGTCTAAAACAATTTCCAGCAAATTCCGACGAAATAATGCACGGCCGCGTTTTACGACAACAACAACAACCGTAAAGCGGTGCAAATACTGTCAGCATACCGTAAAGTGTGACTGTAATGCAGCATGGCAATTATGCAGGTTGGCGATCTTTTCAGAAAATAAAGCTCCCAATTCCAGGTCGGGAATCGAGAAATCCGCACTATAAATACGCTTCAGTCGACCTGATCATGTTTACCAGGACAATTTTAAACATAGTCTCCATCAACTTCGAAAGAAGTCTACAGATTTTTTGGCTTGAAATGGCGTTTGTTGAAGCAGTGTTTTTCGCGACGACACGTGCAGTCAAAGTCGGCGTCAAAGTCTAGCCGACGGGGTTTGTCGTCTGTGATTATCTTCACACGCGCTCAAGAAATTCAAGAAATGCACAGTTATTAATTTCTTATTTAGTAGAGCACAGAGCACAAAATATTCATGATGACAAATGTTCCCACATCATCTTTTATTTAATATTAACGGACTAGTAAAAATATTTGCGGACTGGTTACATTTTTGGCTCACCAGTCCGGCGGACTGGTTCAAATTTTTCTTAAATTTGAACACTGTATATTAGTGTGTGTTATTATTTTAATTGTATTTCGTCTTGTTTATTCTCTGTCTGTATATAGATTAGCGTGCCCCTTAAGGCCTATAATTGTACATGTATAGCCATGTATGTTTGTGTATGTATTGCCTTTAGCCCTCGTGGCATAAGTGTACAAATAAATCTATCTATCTATCTGTATTTCAAATATCATGTTTCATACAGATCTGACTAGATGGAAGAATAAATTCAGTTTGTTAGAAAGAAATTCCAGTAATTAATTGTGCAAGCACAGGCAACCAACACATCCAAATGCATTGTAATTCGGGCAGAATTTGGTTGCCCAAAGGAAATTTAGGTTGTATTTTTGCACCCTGAGAACCATTGCAGAAACTCTGTGATTAGCTGGATTTTCTTCCACTGTTCTTCAGCCGGATTTCCATTTGAAAATTTGAATTGACCAATCAAACATTTCAAAACTGGAAGATATCCCATGATGCACTGTTGTTCCTATTGATTTCCATATGTATGACATGGTTGCACATTACTGTATTAACCCATCTTCAAATGGGATAATCTTTGAGCAATAACTTCTATCCACTACTATTCTATTGATCGTCAGGTCCACAGAATATTAGCGCTACCAAAGTGCGAGAAATTTCGGATCACTTGAATTCGAATTTTGAATGCATGAAAGAAGGGCAAATATGCGGTTAACAAATTTAGCCATGGGAAGATAATGAATATTCTGAATGTTGAGGTAGGAGGTGGTTTCCTTTATGTGTGCCGGAGTAACATATGCAATATTGACATTTGGTGCACAACTATTATAATAAATATTGTTAACAATTTCACTACACATATTTGACTGAAAGAATTGTTTGAGTGTCAGCTTCAATATGGCCACGAAAGTAGTAATTTAGAGATACGAGATTTTAAGTCCAGGAGGGGGTTTTTTTTTTTGCCAAACTTTGGTATCGGTAACGTGCTTAATGGTTTGGCATTGAAATGTAAAAGCCATTTGAAGAAAAATGCCTGTCCTATTCCACAGGGCTTCATGTTTAGCGTGAGTGATAGCTCACCTGCACGTAAACACTCGCGTAAATTCATGCCACAAGAGTGATTTTTAGCTCATGTAAACTGTCATATTTTATATTGTATTATATTGCAATCACTCAATTATTTTTAGCTCGCGTACGGTACTTAAACACAGGGGTCGAAATGTTTGAAAATCTCCACCTGTCACATGTGACAGGTAGAATCATTTTCTACCTGTCACATTAAATTACAACCTGAACAAAACCATGTCATTCATTTTTCCATGGTTAAAACTGGAATGATGATGAACCATCTCAGTCTGTCAATCAAGTGATTGTGCAAATATTTTTTTGTCACCCACTGTAAAATATAATGTGCATGAATGTACCTTTCATTGGTAAGCTTACGTTTTGTGTTGAACTGTATTTGTTCAGAACACCAGCCTAAACAATGGAACTTTGACATACATGTGTGGATAGAGACGAGTAGTGATCGGCTATATATCATCAAAAAAACAAGAACTTGTGATTCAAAATAAATGTTTATTTATTACTGGTACATGTGCCACTTTCTACAGCAGCTACGATCGTGACTGTAGGCCTACATATACTGTATTCTGTGTTTGACATTAAATTCTGACCTGCAATTTCAAGGAAATCTATACAGAATCAAAGAAAATCTCCAATACCTTGCATTTTATACTTAGATATAGTTTCTTCGATCTGATGGCATCACTATCAGGGGACAAATTAAGTCCTTGTGTAGCCCCATATTAAAATTCAGCAATGACATTGGTCAACTCCTTGCCCCCAGCTTGTCTTTGTCTTGTTACGATTTGAAAACATAACAGGGCTGCATCTGGAGCCAATTTAGTTTCGGAAAACATATGGGCGCCCAAAACTGTTTTTGTTCAATTTGAAAGGATTTCTGAAGGAAATACTCATAGAAAAAGCTTTTGGGAGCCTCAATATCAATCAGATTGCATAGCTGGGTACCAGTATTGAATTTCATGCTAATAAACCTCTATTTTGTGACTGATCACAGGCTCTTTGCGCAGAAATTCACTAACGAAAATTGGGCCCTCAATAATGAATTAGGAATGGGATGGGAACCTGCAAAAAATTTCTGGATGCAGACCTGCGTAAGCAACAAATCTATACTTCCAAAAAAATGCACAAATCGTATTCAGATGAATGTGCAAAATTTCACTTCTCAGAGAAAATGTAACAAAACGTATCGACCTGAACATGCATTTATCATCAGTAGCTGAAAGTATATTTTATTGAAGCCAATACATTTATGTTTAAATAGGTGTCGTGCATTCTTCGGTTTTGTCCGCGGCCATGTGGGCAAAACCAAGTTTTATAAATTCGTGGCTGTATGGCAAATAAATGTCCAGGGCTTAACTGGAAAAAAAAAAAACTTTTCAGAGAAAAATTGTCTCCGATATGTAGCTGAAATCCCGTTCCCTGACTCAGTCAATCATGATCAATATGAGACAGACAGTCATAGCTCAATCAGCTGATCAGCCAGTGCCGGTGTCAGTGGCACAGTCACAACTGGTCGGCAAGCCGCCCGATTTATTAGTTTCCTCGGATTCCTCCACATTATTCCGATTGAGGAAATGATCCATTTCAAAAGTTAAAGAAGTCAATTTTTTCCAGAGATATGATTGCTGGTCTCTTCCAGTGTTTCCCGCCATAAACGCACAAGAAATGATGACGTAGACAACAAGCTAGAAATATCGGGATCCCTCAATTTTCCCAAAATATGTAAGTAATAAACGGGCGTTCGAGGGGACCCGACAGTCATACAGATCACATGCTCGGACAATTTACCTCCCTTGATAAGTATGAACCTACTTTTTCTACGATAGATTACTAGGTTGTTGCCGATACTTTCCCAGTAGATTGCATTTGAATATTTACGTGTGACACGAGTAGGCCAGAGCGCCAAACTTGAATTACACATTGCGAAGCACGTGCTTTTTGCCCTCAGCTAACGGTAGGTGAAAGTTACTGCGGATTACAAGATATACAAAACCCGCTATGCCAGGACTGTGACCGCTTTTCGAAAGAGGAATACATTAACTTTATTCGCCATGCATCCACCGATCTGAAGCAGCGTCTTTCTCTCCGAAAACGAACTCGATTGTTACGAATTTCTGGAACCGGACAATTTACGGAACCGGATAATCTTCTGTAGCATTGTGCCAAATATTAAGAAAATGATGGCTATTCTTAATTTGACCTCGGTGACCTTTGAAGTCTGCTGCAAGTTGACAGTTAAATTTTATATAAAAACAACATTCTGGATCACAAAGGAAGTAACGTGGAAAATATTAAATTCATGTTCAGCAGACAGATTTAGGGCCTACATGTACTCTCAAAATTCCCATTCAGGACCTTATCCTGAATTAAAGGGCAAGGGTTGGTAAAGTTCCATGAAGGGTGTACAGTGAATGAGCCGAGCGGCGAGCTAGAGGTGGTTGAGAGGGAGGGGGGGGGGGGCACAAAATGGCCCTCCCTGAAAGGGCAATATCGTGTTTTAGCGCCCCCACAATTTTGATCAATTAGTCTTGCCTGACCAATGCTCCGTCAGGTGACTACATTTGGAAAGTGCCTCCTGTGTAATGAATTATATCATTCTAGTAAATGGAAACAATATTAATAAAGAAATCATCAGGTTCATTTTCAATATGATCGAACCAATAATTGTTGAAACTGTTTTTATGGAGTTCCAGCAACTAAAGAAGACTGGCATACAGAGCTAAAATGGAAAAAATATTCAGTGGGGATTTATATGCAAGCCAACGGCAGCATGTCACCATTTTTTCAGTTCGTGTCTGTTGTCTATCCTCTACCATTAATGTAACCCAATTTCCTGGAAATCTAAGAAGCTGTGTCATTGGTCTCACCAGTAAAGAGAACTTCACACTTGTGTCCTGAAATATATGCTCACACATCGTATGCTTTCCGGTTTTGGTCGTCAGATTTTTTGGAATAGTTTGATTAGAATTTCACTCTACAGTTCACCAGAAAGTCAGTCAGGGCTGCCAGGATTTTGTAATTTGTATCCAAATTGTCCTGTGTTGTGTTTGACTACTGCAGTTTTCCACCCAGTGGTGAATGACAATAAACAACTATAGAGACCTGACCATCAAACTGTTTTCTTTTCACCCATTGTCTTCAATTGAAATTAGGTTGTATGTTGTTCCTCAACATAACAAAGCAAAACAATCTGGGCAGTTGAGATTCCTGGTTCTTCTCTTGTTCCATTGTCCTTTATTGGAGAAACCCACCAATAGACTGACACCCTTCATTAATTAATACTGCATGCAGTGTGGCCTGCTTCATTCCTGAATGGAATGGAGACAATAAATCAAATACAAGAACAATAAACCAATCGCTCTGACTTTTAAAAGTAGGAAATTTGCTGGTAACCATGCATGGTCAAAAACAGACTTGAATATCACCTGGAAAGCAACAACTTGTTAAACAAAAACACAAAGTGGTTTTCAGAAAAAAAAAGAAGTACCTTAGACCACATAGCCAACACTCAATCAAAAGGGTAATGCCAAACACCAATATACATTATGCATTTTCTTGGATATAGAAAAGGCATTTGACCATGTATGGCAGGACGGGATTATCACCCAATTAAACAACCTAGGAATTAAGGGCAGGATACAACACTGGATACAAAATTTTCTTCATGACCGAAACTTCAAAGTTCATATTGGTAACACCATATTACGGACTAGTAAAAATATTTGCGGACTGGTTACATTTTTGGCTCACCAGTCCGGCGGACTGGTTCAAATTTTTCTTAAATTCGAACACTGGAATGGTATGGATGATAGGAATGGTAGTGATGGTATGGATGGTAGTGATGGTATGGATGGTAGTGAAGGTAGGAATGGTATGGATGGTAGTGATGGTATGGATGGTAGTGATGGTAGGAATGGTAGTGATGGTATGGATGTGTTGGTATGGATGGTAGTGAGGGTATGGATGGTAGTGATGGTATGGATGGTAGTGATGGTATGGATGGTAGTGATGGTTGGAATGGTAGTTATGGTATGGATGGTAGTGATGGTATGGATGGTAGGATGGCATAGATGGTAGTGATGGTATGGATGGTAGTGATGGTATGGATGGTAGTGATGGTATGGATGGTAGTGATAGTAGGAATGGTAGTTATGGTATGGATGGTAGAGAGAGAGAGAGAGAATTAAGGCTTAACGTATGGATGGTAGGAATGGTATGGATGGTAGTGATGGTATGGATGGTGGTATGGATGGTAGTGATGGTATGGATGGTAGTGATGGTAGGAATGGTATGGATGGTAGTGATCGTATGGATGGTAGGAATGGTAGGAATGGTATGGATGGTAGTGATGGTAGGATTGGTATGGATGGTATGGATGGTAGTGATGGTATGGATGGTAGGAATGGTATGAATGGTAGTGATGGTATGGATGGTAGTGATGGTATGGATGGTATGGATGGTAGTGATGGTATGGATGGTAGTGATGGTATGGATGGTAGTGATGGTATGGATGGTAGGATGGCATAGATGGTATGGATGGTAGTGATGGTATGGATGATAGTGATGGTATGGATGGTATGGATGGTAGTGATGGTATGGATGGTAATGATGGTATGGATGGTAGTGATGGTAGGAATGGTATGGATGGTAGTGATGGTATGGATGGTAGTGATGGTATGGATGGTAGTGATAGTAGGAATGGTATGGATGGTAGTGATGGTATGGATGGTAGGAATGGTATGGATGGTATGGATGGTAGTGATGGTATGGATGGTAGTGATGGTAGGAATGGTATGGATGGTATGGATGGTAGTGATGGTATGGATGGTAGGAATGGTATGAATGGTAGTGATGGTATGGATGGTATGGATAGTAGTGATGGTATGGATGGTAGTGATGGTATGGATGGTAGGAATGGTATGAATGGTAGTGATGGTAGTGATGGTATGGATGGTAGTGATGGTATGGATGGTAGTGATGGTATGGATGGTAGGAATGGCATGGATGGTAGTGATGGTATGGATGGTAGTGATGGTACCGGTGTGGATGGTAGTGATGGTAGGAATGGTAGCGATGGTATGGATGGTAGTGATGGTAGTGATGGTATGGATGGTAGTGATGGTATGGATGGTAGTGATGGTAGGAATGGTAGTGATGGTATGGATGGTAGGAATGGTAATGATGGTATGGATGGTAGTGATGGCATGGATGGTAGTGATGGTATGGATGGTAGTGATGGTAGGATGGTAGTGATGGTAGGAATAGTAGTTATGGTATGGATGGTAGTGATGGTATGGATGGTAGTGATGATATGGATGGTAGTGATGGTAGGAATGGTATGGATGGTAGTGATGGTATGGATGGTAGTGATGGTAGGAATGGTAGTGATGGTATGGATGGTAGTGATGGTATGGATGGTATCACAGGTACATCTTTTAATCATAGGAAACAGGTGTACCAAGTTTCATAATCATTCAATGACAGCTGACAACTGCAGCAAACTGTGGTGTACAGATGTACATGTGCACTTCGGCTAAACGCAAAACTCAAATCAGTTGCCATAATTTGGAGAAAAATTAATATTTCATCTCAAAAATAGCACAAATAAATCCTCCAATCATAAGAAACATTTGTACCAAGTTTCGTAATCATCCAATGAGAGCTGACAACTGCAGCAAACTTATCATGTACATGTATATGTATACATGTAGAGGCCTACATGTACAATTTACCTAAACAGAAAACTCTTCATTTGCCATAATTTGGAGAAAAATTAATATTTCTTGTCAAAATAGCACAGGTACATCCTCTAATCATAAGAAACATGTGTACCAAGTTTCATAATCATCCAATGACAGCTGACAACTGGAGCAAAATTACCATGTAGATGTATATGTATACATGTAGAGGCCTGTATGTACAATTTACCTAAACAGAAAACACTTCATTTGCCATAATTTTGAGAAAAATTTATATTTCTTCTCAAAAATAGCACAGGTACATCCTCTTATCATAAGAAACATGTGTACCAAGTTTCATAATCATCCAATGACAGCTGACAACTGGAGCAAACTTACCATGGACATGTATATGTACAATTTACCTAAACAGAATTTACCATAATTTGGAGAAAAATTAATATTTCTTGTCAAAAATAGCACAGGTACATCCTCTAATCATAAGAAACATGTGTACCAAGTTTCATAATCATCCAATGACAGCTGACAACTGCAAGAAACTTTCCAAGTACAGATGTACATGTGCACTTCAGCTAAACGCAAAACTCATTCATAGGGATTTTAACATTAGAGTACCCCAGGGGTAGTACCCCCAGGTGGCATACCCACCCCCCATATTTTTGATATTTTTTAAATATTTTTTCTAATTTTTCTAGATTTTTTTTTAACTTGCTAAACCAAAAACCCATTCATTTCCAGGCAGGGGACACCGACACCGACGACGACATCCTCTTTCCCCCTCTCACAATATCTCCCCTTTACTTCGTAAGGCGAGATAAAAATTAAAAATAATGAAATCATCATAGCCATCTGTAAATCTAATCATTTCATCAGTCAACATTCAGGAAGCTCTCACCAAAGTTTGGTCAGGCCCGACTTCATAGATCTGCAGATATTCAGCGGACAAAAACATGTTGACGGACGGACGGACGGACGGACGGACGGACGGACGGACGTACATGGCAACGACAAGACCCCACAGCCCTATGGGCTGAGGGGTAATATGGATTCTTATATCCATTAGATCACATTCATACATGCCGAACACAGGTAACACTACAAAAGTATAAATGAATATATACAAGTTCAACTCATTCCATAACACACATATACTCACTCTTTGCCATACTGTGATGGTCGGTTGGGCAGCTGTGAACAGAAATGTACAAAACCTCATGGAGTTACATTTATTAGAGTGAGTGAGTGAACAGGATTTAACATCGCTTTGAACATTATTTCAGTCATATCGCGACGAACCAACTAAGCACCACCCAGCCAAGCTGCGTTTCTGCTACTTCATAGAATTGATGACTAGCTACATGTATTAAATTAAACAGAAACTCGGATTAACTCTTTGCCCCATGAGGAATGATGCCTCTTTCCGAATCATAGAGTGGATGTTGGACTGCCACATAGACCCTTTACAATGTTCACCTGTAAATTGTCAAACACAAAATAATTCTGTGGAGCCACAGGTACTTGTATAACTGCATATCTTTTATTTTCACATGGAAAAGGATAAGTGATTTAGCATATTTAATAATGCTTGACATAAATGATAATGAGTTAAACTAATGAATTTATTAATTTGTTTGAGACGTCAAATGGCGTCATAATGGAATGGAATGGAATGGGAGGTCAAATGGCGTCATTAAGGGGCAATGATAGTAACCCTCTATTGGGCACTGAGTTAAAGTTATTCCAGTTCTGTATGGTCATATAACAGGTTGGAGAGAGCCACCTCTCTAAAATGGAGGTAAAAAAGTTAGTTTTTGTCCAATAAATGTAAGAATACATGTATATCGAACGAATAGACATCCGCCATACATGTAGGTGAACATGGACATATATATCCACATGGGATGGTATTGACAAATTGTCGTCTATCTACTTTGCATAAGAATAGATGATATGTTTTGTTCTCTATGCAAACTTTCATTGTTTAACCCCTGTTTTTGACATGTAACAAACAATAAGGTACATCACCTGAACATTGTGGAGCGTTATGATGAATAAGTCAAAGCAAAAACGAACTTTTTTACCTCCAATTTAGAGAATTAGTTCTCTCGAACCTGATAGACTGGGGTTGCTGACTGGTTACTGTAGAATCAGGACTACAAGTTCAAATCACCACAGAGCATAGTAATGTATTTTCATGGGAGAATAGGGATAGAGATTTCTCAATAAAGACTTACAATGTCCCATTTGCACAAATTGGACATTCACCATTTTCACCTGTTTTTAACATACATATGTAACAGGGAATACCAGGGCAAAGAGATATTGATAGGCAGTTATTTTTCCTAGCTCCTGCCTTCAAAATACATGTACATCACTGACTTTAGACAGTTTCTGTTTCTGTTCAATTTGTTCAACCTAGACAAGTGTTCCTCACTTAGGTCTCTATGATTATTACACGCTAACCAGTTCCCTGTCGTCTGAGAGTGCTCACTTTTCCACAGTACATTACTAATAGGTTTTTACTAAGCTCCTTGATTTTCCAGTTACATCTGATCTGCCAACAGAGCGACTGGCTTTACATGTATTGTGACTTGTCTACAATTATGGAGCCTGAATTAAGCATTATACTGAGGGACAGGTGTACTTAAATTGACCCAATGATCTTAAGAAATAGGGCAAGGTCACCGGCCATGACTTTGTAATATTGACAAGACTATAGGGTAATAAACCTGTCTATGGTGTGATCGATAGTTTTTTCCCCAAATCTAATGTATTAAGAGTGTACATTGTAGGTTTGGTTTGCATAATCATCATCGAGATATGGTCATGACAAGCAATTGGTGACAAATGATATGGACATGACATGGTTAGTCGAAAACAATGGGTGGATTCCACTGACATTCGATCGACTCTGCTCGGTGACAAAATGTAACTTTGGTGGGCCTAGGCATAGTCATTAGAAATTAGTTTCCACTCAATTGTGCATGTTCAGCTGCAAGTGAATTACATGTACAAACAGTACACTCATTACCATGGTTACATCAAATTTACAGGCGAAGTTTTATGCACATAATTCTATGTTCAAGTTGGCTATTTATTGTTAACTTACCAGCCAAAACTTTTATTTCTTGTTAATTCAGAAGGAGGAAAATTCGACAGCATTAAACTGACATTTTGATAAAAATAACTGTATAACTCACATCTCTCATACACCCCGCCCTCTTGGGCCTCGGTGCCTGGAGCTGTAATTGGTACACTGTAACATAGGAAAACATGTTAACAGGGTTTTTCACAATAATATGCGTGTTTCCTGTAAATAAACAAGTAGTTTAGTAGGTCCCCCGCTGGACTGTCTGTCTGAAAGCGCATGTTGCCTCCACAAGTAAAATTCTCTCAACATGGCTCTCTATTGAAGTTGACATAAAGGCTGATATGAGGCAGCATTGTGTGAAAGCCCAAAAGTATATCTGCAATTTTTGCCCAAACATTGTATTCAGGAGCATAATTACCGATGTTCAGTTTGACCTTTGAAAAGAGGTCAATATCTGTCCAGCGTGAACTTGACCTAGCATCTTGCCAAAGATCAAGAAGTCAAACTGTCCCTTAGATATTGTGTTCACGAGCAAATATGAATGCTGTTCACACATTTCTGGAGTGAACTTGACCTAGAGATCATCATAAAGTAGTTAAGCTGTGCCAGAGATCCACCTCGAGCTTTCTTTGTCACAGAGATATTGAGTTTAAAAATCTATTCACATTTTGACCTGAAGCAGCACTGTGTGAAAGCACAAAAGTAGTATGTGCAATTTTTGTTCAAATATTGTATACAGGGGGATATATTACTGATGTATTGTACAGCTTAACCTTTGTGACCTTTGATAATAATTCAAGGTCAGTCCTGAGTAAACTTTATCTAGAGGCCCTCATAAGACAGCACTCTACCAAAGATTGATTGCTCCTTTGTAACTGCAACCACAAGAACCAAGTGCTATTGACATTTTGACCTCTGTGACCCTTGAAAATAGGTCAAGGCCGGTCAAGAGTGAATTTGACCTAGAGGCCCTCACAATGCCGCATTGTGCTACAAATCACAAAATCTAGGCCTTGTTGTTCCTTTGATGTTGTGTTCACAAGCAAATATGACAGACATTCACATTTTGGGCTCTGTAAACCAGTCTCTACCTCTCTAATGTTTGTCACATTTTGACCTCTTTGATCCTTGAAAATATGTCAAGGTCAGTCAAGAGTAAACTTGACTTAGAGGTCCTTATAAGGCATGATTGTAGCAAAGATCAAGGCTCTAGTCCTCTATGTTATTTGGATATTGTGTTCACAATATCTGGACTGGAAAAGCAGATCTATGAAGGAATGGCGAGACGGGCGGACTATGGAAAAAGATTATTTCCATAGTCCCCTCTCACTTATACGGCAGGGGACAAAGAATTGGTTAGATACATATTGGTAATTAGATTTATTTCTTTCAAAATTTTCAAATATCAGACCCATTTCCATAAAGTATATTACAAAATACTGTTGTTATTTTTTTTATTTTTACAATAAAAATATATTGCACCTTTATGAAAATGTAGGGTTACAGTCAGGAAACACATAGCAGTTTTTTACTTTGCACAAAGTATTGATATTGTTTTCTCTCGTGACAGCCAAAAATATTTTTACATTTACACATACTTTTCAAATTTAGAAATGACATTGCACATGTAGGACTGGAGGTTGGCATGACTGCATGGAATTCAATATAATCTTACATGTATAACAAATACAAACCACATGTTATTGTAATATAACCTTCAGGATAACTCTCCATGTTTAACAGAGTTTCATAATAAACTGATCAAATAAGAAGACAATTCCATAACAACTTACAGTAGGTCTTCCATGTGGGCATGGCCATAGACTGATCTACTTCCTCCCCTGGGAAAATATAAAGCAGAACATTTCATGAGCTATGTTGAACAGAAATAACATGTACATAGAAATCCTAAACATGTTCAAGTGGCTACCATCCATCATCGCATAGACACAACCTGCATCCAGTTGTATATACATACTGAAGGAGTGGCAATAAGATGTTTTGCTGAATATGTCAGAAGTACAGGAATATATATGAACCTGTAGTTTTGACTGTTTATTTAGCTCAACTTGTTCTGCCCCTCTCTCTTGTCCCGATCAAGCAGAAGTTGGAATTCCCAGACACTCAGATGCTGGCATGTGCCTTTTGTGGCGGGAAGTTTAACCTTTGACAAACCCTCTTTACCAGATCCCGGATTTTGGGGAAAGAGAAAACAAATCATATCTCCATTTATTTTTGTATTATGCTGACATTAATTTAATTACTACATATACAATTTCTATTTTTGCTGCATGTATGTTAATATAGTTTCATTGAGCTGAAATAAAAACTCAACATCAATAGCACCCTATTATGAGAAGCTTTAATTATTGTTCCTTCACCAGAATTGATACATTTTTATTGTATGCAGATCTGTACCGTATACTCTGTACCACCCCTGCAAGAAAGCTTCTTCTGTGAAACTAAATATTTGAACCTTCTGTTTAGAGTAGCAGCCAATTGTCAGATCAACCGTGGCTGATCATGGTCAAAAGACCACATCCGCAAACCATCTGCCTTTATTCCATGGACCCAATCCATGTCCAATCTTACAACATATTGAAGATGATTTCTGAAGACTTGGTTGTACATCAAATGGCTCTGGTATGCACTCTATAACACATCCTTGTTCATTATTTTGAAACGTTCACCAAAATCTTAATTAAATTTCACTAAAGAATTCAAAACTTGATCAAGATAATCATAAATATTTCTCTGACCTAATTCAAGCTTCAATTTAACGAAATATGTTACAACAATGCAGTTCAATGAAAAATGAATGCTGAAACTGCAACTGTCTGTAAACATCAACATCAAGTTACAGATACATTTCTCTATGAACTTTTACGCTCTAATACCTCTCAATTTCTGACATGTGATCATCTCCAAGAAGTTTCAGCTGAACATCTACCATTTTAGTGGGAGTGTAAAACATAATGTTCTACGGGAGACATTGTAGATCACGACACTGCTTACAAAGAATGTTGAAAATTTCACAGCTTCACAGAGAGGAGAATGTCCCCGACTTTTGTCATCTGCAAAATATATGTTTCAAATTTTTAAAAATCTAGTTAGGAATGACCATGGTTGAACATGGTCAACCATGGTCTGTGACTACTGAACCATGGGCAACCATGGTTGACTATGATCTGGTAGTGGTTGCAAAGTTTGACCATGGACAAATACAAGGTATTTCAGTGCCGATCATGGTTTACTATCACATGGTCTCATTTCATCGGGGTGATCCACTATTGGCCTTAAAGGGGAATGTTATCACAATTTTTGAAAGGCTAAAACCGATAAAAAACAGTTCCCTGTGGCCTGTCTTATTTTTTAGAATTTTTTTCAAAATTTTAGCGATGACGCAGTATCCTGAAATACGGCTCCAAAGTGCCTGATTTTTACCCCCAGTAAATCCGCCCGATGATTACCCTGTGACGTCACACAGTGAAGCGGCCAGAGTCAAACATGGCGGATAACACAGACAGCGGCACAAGCTCTATTCATTTAAAATCTACAGATAATTTGCTATTGTAAGAGCATACTATGTAGTTACATGTATTTACGCCTTTATTTTTATATGTGTGTGTTTATTGGCATTGCATGGTTTATTATTGTTCATTTCTTACGGGACGGACCGATTGTTATACCGTGGCGGGCCGGCTTATTTATATTGCTTACTTGCTTAATTTTATTATGTGTTTGTCAATTATTGTCAGCGATTTGATGTTAAAACAGGAGCTAATCCATACCTGTGGATAAGTCCTCTCAAATGAAAACAGAGTTTCAATTCCAAAGGAAGCTATTTGATTTGATAACTAACACACCTGTGGAGAAGCCCAGTTTATTTCTTTTGGACACCCTATTGCTGAACGCGCGACGTTGAACCTTAATTCTTTCACTCTCCCTTTTGGACACACTCCCATAAAAAAATTGTTTGCTTCACACCTTTCCGTTAGTTTCAGTGATTCTTCCAGGTGATCAATTTCAATTTATTTTATCAAAAGAACGTACAATGTATAGTGGAAGATTAAATCTATGGTCCACTTCGGTAGAGGGGACGATGGAAGCGGTGTGTGCCAAAACACCCAGGGAGTTTTACAGTGCTAGTCTGCGGGACCAGTTTGTCGCTTGCCGACTCCACGAGGTCGGTCGTCCCTGTATAACTCACGCACTCCGGCAGATTGCAGGGTTGTCTGTTTTCTCTTTCTGATAAAGATTTATTTGTCTTGATCTTGGGAATAGCATCTTCTTTCAGTATAGGGGGATATCCACACATTCTTGCCATCTCTGTTGTTGCATAGCTATCGTCAGTGAAGTGAGCGGAACAAATGCGAGACCATTTCGTCGGCTTTCCCCACACTCTCGTGTTCTGCACAATTTCGTCGGATTTCTTCCCGATTTTTCGTCGCTTGGCCTCGGGTGCAACTTGA
Organism: Hanleya hanleyi; assembly: GCA_036873755.1. NCBI lineage: Eukaryota > Metazoa > Mollusca > Polyplacophora > Lepidopleurida > Hanleyidae > Hanleya > Hanleya hanleyi. The sequence continues at coordinate 40,609 of JAVTVY010042439.1, forward strand.
ATCCATCTCCATTCGTGTTGCTACACCCGCCAACAACACACCGACGAGGTATGATGCCTCCAAAGTACGAGAATACAGTCGAAAAATCGAAAAATATTGGAGCAGATTTGACTTGTGTACGTATGCTAATGCTAATGCTATGGCGGACTGGTTCACTCTGTGACGTCATGGGTCAGAGGTCACCGCTTTGACAGGATCGTGGTAGGAACGCGTTTAAATCGCCAAATTTACCGTTTTAAAGTTCGAAGATCGGGGGAAAAACTATATAGTCGATTTCTTACCGTATCAAGGTATATATTAACGTTTACATAGGTCCGGTGATAACATTCCCCTTTAATATCCAAATAGGTCTTGTGAATGCCCAACCAACAATGCCCCATGTGATAACAATTTAAATACAACCACCCACCTCAGGTCTTTATCAACTGAATAAGGATTATGAAATAATCTCGTATTTCACCTGATTTTGCTCCCGATGAAAAAAATCACACGAGATCAACTAGATTTCAAACTGATTTTGCAATTGTCTTGATTGTGACTCAATAGTTGCTGATCTACAAGCCTAATTCCGACAATTCATCCAACAAGATATATACCGTATTCAAGATACATGTAGTTAAACTAACTGTCCCAAACTCTCAATACAACAATGCTTCAAAGAATCAAGTGAGGATCGGATGAGAAATTGAGGTAAGGATTGGGCATTCTCCCTGTAGTCAGAGTCGGCTTAACCCCTTTTATACTGTCGGCGAAACACTCTCTGACTGCACTGCACTGAAGCACAAAGCGTGCATGTACATCAAGTTTTATCCATTTTGATTTATACTAGGAGTGTATCATATATGTACAAGAGAGATAGAAAATGCATCCAGTAAAGAAAGAAGTCAGCACAACTATTTGATAGTGTGCTGCACCCGTTACTATGTCCTGTTATAAACCACGACATCCTGAGTCAGCTCTGCCCCCTTTAGTAATTGACGAGGCTGATTGAGAGCCATGTGCACAAAAGCGGCACACCACGTTCATAACGTACCCCAATGTGATCAACGGGTATACTGACAGTAGGAGGTACATGTATACAATCTGATGCCATGGGAATGGGATTGGGTTGATATTAGTTAAACATTGGTTTCACATCATGTCGACATCATGTTAGCATGGTGAAAAGATCCCATCAACATTGGGCATGAGAAGTAGAATCTGGATCGACATGATGCTGACATCATGAAAAGATAATAGGGTCTTCAAAGTACAGCCTTTACTTTCAAACTTGAAATTTGAAGTCTCTTCAACATCATTTTTCTACAGGCATTTGCACTATATGAATGTTTCATGAAATAAGGTATTCTACGGACATAATTTAATGTCATTTGTGTTTTGTCCCACTAAACTAAAAACTGTACAAAGAATTCCTAGGGGCACTTGCTTATTTTCATCTTAGGCAATTCATTGACATGTTTTAGATAGTAAGGTACAGGGCAAATTGTTTACGATATTTTTACAGTTATATACATGTAGGTGTTGCTAATGCCATGTTCCGTAAAGAATGGATTGGATGGAAACGGGAGTTTTGGAATAGGTTATCATGGAATCCGCCATAGATTATTGGCTTGCCTGTTGCCAATCCTAGTTTCCTTTGAAGAAATAAATATATTGCTTAAAACACTACATGTACCCTCCATCTCTCCTTTCAATGTGCAATAAGAACATGCTACATAAGTACCAGTGACATTAAAAGGGCAAAACCTTCCTGGCTCTCATGTCAAATTTAGTCACCTGAAATTTGATCTGTTCAATTGTTTGGTTCAATTGCTTGAAAAACTTCCGCTATCCAAACACTGGCTAGAGCAGACATAACATCCCACAAATACCACACCTTTTGTTCATCAAAAACAGCACATAAACCAATTCTCTCTGTGCAGACAGACAGCTGCTTGGCACATGATTCACTGAAAGCCTACATTAATCCATCAACCCTATATGTTTGGTCTGACAAAGCTGAGCCATGACAAGACCAATTCGCCATGACCGTGACCAGCCGCTTTATGAATACATGTAGGCCTAGACTCTGAATTAAGTGCCAGGCAATGTGTTGTACATTTCATCCTAGATGATTGTTTTGAATTCATATGTTCGTACATGTATGCATGTCTCCTTTGATTTAAATAGCCCCCCCCACATGCTGTTTTCACCCAGAAGTTAAAAAACTTTGTCGTCCAGCTTTTCTCCACATGAACTCAACCGTCGTTGAGATTCCATGAAGGTGGCGTATCGCACTCGAATGTCATCCGTTGATTGGGTATATAGTTCATGTACATGTAGGAAGATACTGTCTGAGTATTTGTTTCGCTGGAAAGGCACATTTAGTCTGGACACATTTTTGTCCCCAGACTTGGCTGTTGTATGCATGATTCTTGTGATTCTTATACATGGAGTATGAACCGTTCATTGACTGTCATTCTAAATGGTTTCATGGACTTCATGCATCTGCACAAGTCCAGGTACATGTACATGTACATGTAATCCTCACAGAGGGTTTACCTGGACCTTTTTGGTGATTCAGATGAGTTCTCAAGTCGTTGCGTCTATTACACAATCTCGTACATTCCATCCCCCAGCAGTTGTTTTGAATTACCGCGTCAGTATCTGAAGCCTGTGGTTTTCACTTTGACACCCAATGTCGATTTCAAAGGCAGTCTGGCTGGCGATGAAATTCAAACCAGTCAAAACTCAAACATCGCTGCGGATTGGCCTGATGAGCTGCTTCAGCATGCTTACTGGTTGGTTCGGTTTAGTGGAAACCCCTCCAGCTATTTATATCCAGAACTACATGTACTATCGGTAACTAACTTTCCAAGCCAGTGTATCGATCATAACCTATCAATTGATACACTGACTCAAGAGGATGTATCCGTAAAGAGCACATATTAATTCATGTAGGGGTGGTACCGTGGTACAGATTATACAAGACCTGCATTAAGGAGGACAACATTAATCATGTTAATACACCAGGATTAGACAAAGATAACTGGTTAATACAGCTCACAAAACTAAGTCTTATTTTACTAGAGTCGTGAAATATCACTTTCATTTGTGAGTAAAATCCTTATAATTCACTGCTTGATAAATAATAAACTTTGATATCGGCTTGTACATGTTCAAGTGCATTGTACATGTATCTCTATGCAAAAGTTAAAACACAGTTTAAGTATACTTATATTTTGTTATATGCACACTGATAAGTCAGATTGCATGGTGTGTGTTTGTATTAAAATGATGTTGGATAATGTTACATGTAGTTGTATACATTTACCTGTATTTTAGCCTTATAAAAACTGGAGAAATATCACATTTGGTATGAAGACAAACTTTACTTTAGATGTAAGCTTACAGTGACTTACTTTACAGCTTTTCCAGTCCCACCAAATGCAGGTGAAATGTCTTCTTTACACTAATTGATCCAAGTACCTGGAACAGGTGTTTACCATGATCTACTCCAGATTATGTAATACACCAAAGATGCTAATGAAGGTTATAAGTTCATCACCTGGACAGGTGTGAATAGCTGGTCAATGCCTCAATGCTGAACACATTACCATGTTGTATTGCTTGACCACCAACAGATACATGACCCTACATACAAAATGTATATAGTAATTATATATTACATAATCCTTACACATGTGGGCAGTATACATGTAGCATTAAGTCTGCATAACACATCGATTAACCCTTCAGACTTTTATATCAGGTTGCTATGGCAATAATAATGCTAACATAGTAACAGGAGACTATTACCTAAGTAACATCTGACAACAATGCATAAACCCTCAGGACAATATATCTAATACATAGATGCATTTCTGTATTGGTTCTGCTGAAATTTTCAGTCATGCATTAGACTGTTACATGAAAAGCGTTGCCCAATAAAAAAACCTTTAGTAATATTATTCAAAAATTTAGTTAATCTGAAAATTGGGCAATGTTCCAGCCCTCAGAATTCAGAAAATGGCCTAGGCAAAAAAAATGCTGAGGGAAATGTTGTGTGCTTCAGCTAAAATGTATTTACCTCACCACTTTTTTCCAAAGCCTTTTGATATACATTGTACAATTGGTTATTTTATCAAAAAATTTAATAGCTGCAGCTATTAGAGCAGGAAGTAAGAGTGTGTCTCCATGATTACTATACTTCTCCATGATTACTTGAATGTCTCCATGATTACTAGTGTCTCCATGATTACTTAAAAGTCTCCATGGTTACTAGAGTGTCTCCATGGTTACTAAAAACTAGTGTCTCCAAGGTTATTTGAGAGTCTCCATGGTTACTCGAGTCTCCATGATTACCGTACTTATGTCTTCATGATTACTTGAGTGTCTCCATGATTACTGGCATCTTACTAGTGTTTCCATGATTACTAGAGTTTCTCCATGATTACTAGAGGCTCCATGATTACTAGTGTCTCCATGATTAGTAAGTGTCTCCATGATTGCTAGTGTCTCCATGATTACTAGAGGGACACCATGATTACTGTTTCCAGATTACTGGAGTCTCCATGATTACTACAGTGTCTCCATGATTACTAGGTCTCCATGATTACTAGAGCATCTCCATGGTTACTAGGATGTCTCCATGATTACTAGAGGGACTCCATGATTACTACAGTGTTTCCAGATTACTAGAGGGACTCCATGATTACTACAGTGTTTCTAGATTACTAGTGTCACCTTGGTTACTATGCTGTCTCCTTGATTAATAGAGCATCTCCATAAATACTAGTGTCACTATGAATACTAGTGTGTCCATGATTACTAGTGTCCCCATGATTACTAGGGTGTCTCCATGATTACTAGTATATCCATGATTAATAGTATCTCCATGAATACTAGTGTCAGCATGCATGATTACTAGTGCCTCCGTGATTACTAGTGTCCCCATGATTACTAGTATCTCGATCGGATGATTACTAGAGTGTCTCCATGAAAGTGTCTCCATGATTACTATAGTGTCTCCATGATTACTAGTGTCTCCATGATTACTAGTGTCCCCATGATTACTAGTATCTCGATCGGTTGATTTAGAGTGTCTCCATGAAAGTGTCTCCATGATTACTATAGTGTCTCCATGATTCCATGATTACTATAGTGGATCCATGATTACTAGTGTCCCCATGATTACTAGTGTCCCCATGATTACTAATGTCCCCATGATTACTAGGGTATCTCCATGATTACGAGTGTCTCTTTGATTACTAGAGAATCTCCATGATTACTATAGTGTCTCCATGATTACTAGAGGGTCTCCATGATTACTAGAGTGTCTCTGTGATAACTAGAATATCTCCATGTTTACTAGAGGGTCTCCATGATTACTACAGTGTCTCCGTGATTACTAGAGTGTCTCCATGATTACTAGGTCTCCATGATTACTAGAGGGTCTCCATGATTACTAGAGTGTCTCCGTGATAACTAGAATATCTCCATGATTACTAGAGGGTCACCATGAATACTATAGTGTCTCCGTGATTACTAGAGTGTCTCCATGATTACTAGAGGGTCTCCATGATTACTAGAGTGTCTCCGTGATAACTAGATTATCTCCATGATTACTAGAGAATCTCCATGATTACTAGAGTGTCTCCATGATTACTAGAGGGTCTCCATGATTACTAGAGGGTCTCCATGATTACTAGAGTGTCTCCAGATTACTAGAGGGACTCCATGATTACTACAGTGTTTCTAGATTACTAGTGTCACCTTGGTTACTATGCTGTCTCCTTGATTAATAGAGCATCTCCATAAATACTAGTGTCACTATGAATACTAGTGTGTCCATGATTACTAGTGTCCCCATGATTACTAGGGTGTCTCCATGATTACTAGTATATCCATGATTAATAGTATCTCCATGAATACTAGTGTCAGCATGCATGATTACTAGTGCCTCCGTGATTACTAGTGTCCCCATGATTACTAGTATCTCGATCGGATGATTACTAGAGTGTCTCCATGAAAGTGTCTCCATGATTACTATAGTGTCTCCATGATTACTAGTGTCTCCATGATTACTAGTGTCCCCATGATTACTAGTATCTCGATCGGTTGATTTAGAGTGTCTCCATGAAAGTGTCTCCATGATTACTATAGTGTCTCCATGATTCCATGATTACTATAGTGGATCCATGATTACTAGTGTCCCCATGATTACTAGTGTCCCCATGATTACTAATGTCCCCATGATTACTAGGGTATCTCCATGATTACGAGTGTCTCTTTGATTACTAGAGAATCTCCATGATTACTATAGTGTCTCCATGATTACTAGAGGGTCTCCATGATTACTAGAGTGTCTCCGTGATAACTAGAATATCTCCATGATTACTAGAGTGTCTCCGTGATAACTAGAATATCTCCATGTTTACTAGAGGGTCTCCATGATTACTGCAGTGTCTCCGTGATTACTAGAGTGTCTCCATGATTACTGCAGTGTCTCCGTTATTACTAGAGTGTCTCCATGATTACTAGGTCTCCATGATTACTAGAGGGTCTCCATGATTACTAGAGTGTCTCCGTGATAACTAGAATATCTCCATGATTACTAGAGGGTCACCATGATTACTATAGTGTCTCCGTGATTACTAGAGTGTCTCCATGATTACTAGAGCGTCTCCATGATTACTAGAGTGTCTCCGTGATAACTAGATTATCTCCATGATTACTAGAGAATCTCCATGATTTTTGAATAGCCATAAAAGTTTTCGAGTTGCCATGATTACTAGAGGGTCTCCATGATTACTAGAGGGTCTCCATGATTACTAGAGTGTCTCATTGATAACTAGAGGCTCTATCTCCATGATTACTAGAGAATCTCCGCCTTGATTACTGAGTGTCTCCGTGATTACTGATTTACTGGGGGTGTCTCCATGATTACTAGGGGAGTGTCTCCGTGATTTAGAGTGTCTCCATGATTACTAGAGTGTCTCCATGATTACTAGTGTCTCCATGATTACTAGAGGGTCTCCATGATTACTATTACTAGAGTGTCTCCGTGATTACTAGAGTGTCTCCATGATTACTAGAGTGTCTCCGTGATTACTATAGTGTCTCCATGATTACTAGAGTGTCTCCATGATTACTAGAGGGTCTCCATGATTACTAGAGTGTCTCCGTGATTACTAGAGTGTCTCCATGATAACTAGAATATCTCCATGATTACTAGAGGGTCTCCATGATTACTATAGTGTCTCCGTGATTACTAGAGTGTCTCCATGATTACTAGAGAATCTCCATGATTACTATAGTGTCTCCATGATTACTAGAGTGTCTCCATGATTACTAGAGGGTCTCCATGATTACTAGAGTGTCTCCGTGATTACTAGAGTGTCTCCATGATAACTAGAATATCTCCATGATTACTAGAGTGTCTCCTTGATTAATAGAGCATCTCTATGATTACTAGAGGGTCTCCAGGATTACTAGTGTGTCCATGATTACTAGTGTCCCCATGATTACTAGGGTGTCTCCATGATTACTAGTATATCCATGATTAATAGTATCTCCATGAATACTAGTGTCAGCATGCATGATTACTAGTGCCTCCGTGATTACTAGTGTCCCCATGATTACTAGTATCTCGATCGGATGATTACTAGAGTGTCTCCATGAAAGTGTCTCCATGATTACTATAGTATCTCCATGATTACTAGTGTCTCCATGATTACTAGTGTCCCCATGATTACTAGTATCTCGATCGGTTGATTTAGAGTGTCTCCATGAAAGTGTCTCCATGATTACTATAGTGTCTCCATGATTCCATGATTACTATAGTGGATCCATGATTACTAGTGTCCCCATGATTACTAGTGTCCCCATGATTACTAATGTCCCCATGATTACTAGGGTATCTCCATGATTACGAGTGTCTCTTTGATTACTAGAGAATCTCCATGATTACTATAGTGTCTCCATGATTACTAGAGGGTCTCCATGATTACTAGAGTGTCTCCGTGATAACTAGAATATCTCCATGTTTACTAGAGGGTCTCCATGATTACTACAGTGTCTCCGTGATTACTAGAGTGTCTCCATGATTACTAGGTCTCCATGATTACTAGAGGGTCTCCATGATTACTAGAGTGTCTCCGTGATAACTAGAATATCTCCATGATTACTAGAGGGTCACCATGATTACTATAGTGTCTCCGTGATTACTAGAGTGTCTCCATGATTACTAGAGGGTCTCCATGATTACTAGAGTGTCTCCGTGATAACTAGATTATCTCCATGATTACTAGAGAATCTCCATGATTACTAGAGTGTCTCCATGATTACTAGAGGGTCTCCATGATTACTAGAGGGTCTCCATGATTACTAGAGGGTCTCCATGATTACTAGAGTGTCTCCGTGATAACTAGAATATCTCCATGATTACTAGAGAATCTCCATGATTACTAGAGTGTCTCCGTGATTACTAGTGTCTCCGTGATTACTAGTGTCTCCATGATTACTAGAGTGTCTCCGTGATTACTAGAGTGTCTCCATGATTACTAGAGTGTCTCCATGATTACTAGTGTCTCCATGATTACTAGAGGGTCTCCATGATTACTATTACTAGAGTGTCTCCGTGATTACTAGAGTGTCTCCATGATTACTAGAGTGTCTCCGTGATTACTATAGTGTCTCCATGATTACTAGAGTGTCTCCATGATTACTAGAGGGTCTCCATGATTACTAGAGTGTCTCCGTGATTACTAGAGTGTCTCCATGATAACTAGAATATCTCCATGATTACTAGAGGGTCTCCATGATTACTATAGTGTCTCCGTGATTACTAGAGTGTCTCCATGATTACTAGAGAATCTCCATGATTACTATAGTGTCTCCATGATTACTAGAGTGTCTCCATGATTACTAGAGGGTCTCCATGATTACTAGAGTGTCTCCGTGATTACTAGAGTGTCTCCATGATAACTAGAATATCTCCATGATTACTAGAGTGTCTCCATGATTACTAGAGGATCTCTATGATTACTAGAGGGTCTCCAGGATTACTAGAGGGTTTCCATGATTACTTGAGGGTCTCCATGATTATTAGAGGGTCTCCATGATTACTATAGTGTCTCTGTGATTACTAGAGGATCTCTATGATTACTAGAGTGTCTCCATGATTACTAGAGAATCTCCATGATTACTATAGTGTCTCCATGATTACTAGAGGGTCTCCATGATTACTAGAGTGTCTCCATGATTACTAGAGTGTCTCCGTGATTACTAGAGTGTCTCCATGATAACTAGAATATCTCCATGATTACTAGAGCGTCTCCATGATTACTAGAGGGTCTCCATGATTACTAGAGTGTCTCCATGATTACTAGAGTGTCTCTATGATTACTAGAGGGTCTCCATGATTACTAGAGGGTCTCCATGATTACTAGAGTGTCTCCATGATTACTAGCGGGTCTCCATGATTACTAGAGGGTCTCTATGATTACTAGAGGGTCTCCATGATTACTAGAGGATCTCCATGATTACTAGAGGGTCTCCATGATTACTAGAGTGTCTCTATGATTACTAGAGGGTCTCCATGATTACTAGAGGGTCTCCATGATTACTAGAGTGTCTCCATGATTACTAGAGTGTCTCCATGATTACTAGAGGATCTCTGTGATTACTAGAGGGTCTCCATGATAACTAGAGTGTCTCTGTGATTACTAGAGGATCTCTGTGATTACTAGAGGGTCTCCATGATTACTAGAGGATCTCTGTGATTACTAGAGGGTCTCCATGATTACTATAGTGTCTCTGTGATTACTAGAGGATCTCTGTGATTACTAGAGGGTCTCCATGATAACTAGAGGGTCTCCATGATTACTAGAGGGTCTCCATGATTACTATAGTGTCTCTGTGATTACTAGAGGATCCCCATGATTACTAGAGTGTCTCTATGATTACTAGAGGGTCTCCATGATTACTAGAGGGTCTCCATGATTACTAGAGGGTCTCCATGATTACTAGAGTGTCTCCATGATTACTAGAGGATCTCCATGATTACTAGAGTGTCTCCATGATTACTAGACGGTCTCCATGATTACTAGAGTGTCTCCATGATAACTAGAGGGTCTCCATGATTACTAGAGGGTCTCCATGATTACTATAGTCTCCGTGATTACTAGAGGGTCTCCGTGATTACTAGAGTGTCTCCGTGATTACTAGAGGGTCTCCGTGATTACTAGAGTATCTCCGTGATTACTAGAGTATCTCCGTGATTACTAGAGGGTCTCCATGATTACTAGAGGGTCTCCATGATTACTAGAGTGTCTCCATGATTACTAGAGGGTCTCCATGATTACTAGAGTGTCTCTATGATTACTAGAGGGTCTCCATGATTACTAGAGTGTCTCCGTGATTACTAGAGTGTCTCCATGATTACTAGAGGGTCTCCATGATTACTAGAGTGTCTCCATGATTACTAGAGGGTCTCCATGATTACTAGAGCGTCTCCATGATTACTAGAGGGTCTCCGTGATTACTAGAGCAGGGGTCAAAATGTTCGGTCGTTCACTCGTTTTTACGACCAGAAAAATCTGCTGACGAGTAAAATTGAAGCCCAGGTCGTCCTCATGACGATCACAAAAAATTGGCTTCCGTAGAAACAAACTGTCAATATCATGGATTTGGCAGAATTGTTAAAAATGTTTGTTCATCTTTCCCGCTGACAGCCCACCTTCGCTGCCGGTCGGCCATGTTTGCTACTTGTGTGGATGCTGGTGTGAAATGGTCCTATGCGGATACACTGTCGCCACGAGTGACCTCCCTTCCTTTCCTAACTTCAGGCTATGCCAGCATTAGTTCCCTAGGAACAATTCCACTCATGCACTTTCTCTTACAACATCAACAACAACACGAACTTTCCGTGGCTGACAGCACATGTTTTTTTACACATGTTTTTTTAATTGTCTAGTTGGAGTGATGCACAAAACGACCAGTACTTCAATGAAAGTTCATCACTTTCAAGAGTCATGAAGACAAAACAGATCTTCATTCCTGGTTACATTTTGATAATGAAAGTAACAAAACGTCCTGTGAGGTTTGTCTTGAAATTGACAATTCTATGTGCACCTATTACATTTTGATACAACACCATAACCCAAGAGAAAATGATCTTGTATTATAATATTATGCCGGCATGAGGATGTGCAAGATAATATTCTCAACTGTTTTTCTGTTTGTTTTGTTTTTTTTTTCCTTTCAACTTTACGACCTGAAAATGGCATTTGGCAGCAGTAAAAAAAAAAAATGAAACACTCCATTAAGATTACAGGTTGAAGGTAATGGATGACCTCAATCTCACTGGGATGACCTCAGTTTTTGACGAGGTCATCCAAATTTGGAACATTTTGACCCCTGTAGAGGGTCTCCATGATTACTAGAGTGTCTCCGTGATTACTAGAGTGTCTCCATGATTACTAGAGTGTCTCCATGATTACTAGAGGGTCTCCATGATTACTAGAGGGTCTCCATTACTAGAGGGTCTCCAAGATTACTAGAGTGTCTCCGTGATTACTAGTGTCTCCATGATTACTAGAGGGTCTCCGTGATTACTAGAGAATCTCCATGATTACTAGAGGGTCTCCGTGATTACTATAGTGTCTCTGTGATTACTAGAGTGTCTCCATGATAACTAGAATATCTCCATGATTACTAGAGGGTCTCAATTACTAGAGTGTCTCCATGATTACTAGAGTGTCTCCATGATTACTAGAGGGTCTCTGTGATTACTAGAGGGTCTCCATGATTACTAGAGAATCTCCATGATTACTAGAGGGTCTCCATGATTTTACTAGAGGTCTCTGTAGAGTACTATAGTGTCTCTGTGATTACTAGGGTCTCCATGATTACTAGAGGGTCTCCATTACTAGAGTGTCTCCATGATTACTAGAGTGTCTCCATGATTACTAGAGGGTCTCCGTGATTACTAGAGGGTCTCCATGATTACTAGAGTGTCTCCGTGATTACTAGAGGGTCTCCATGATTACTAGAGGGTCTCTGTGAGTACTATAGTGTCTCTGTGATTACTAGAGGGTCTCCATGATTACTAGAGGGTCTCCATGATTACTAGAGTGTCTCCGTGATTACTAGAGGGTCTCCATGATTACTAGAGGGTCTCTGTGAGTACTATAGTGTCTCTGTGATTAATAGAGTGTCTCCGTGATTACTAGAGGGTCTCCATGATTACTAGAGGGTCTCTGTGATTACTAGAGTGTCTCCGTGATTACTAGAGGGTCTCCATGATTACTATAGTGTCTCTGTGATTACTAGAGTGTCTCCATGATAACTAGAATATCTCCATGATTATTAGAGGGTCTCAATTACTAGAGTGTCTCCATGATTACTAGAGGGTCTCCATGATTACTAGAGGGTCTCTGTGAGTACTATAGTGTCTCCATGATAACTAGAATATCTCCATGATTACTAGAGGGTCTCAATTACTATAGTGTCTCCATGATTACTAGAATATCTCCATGATTACTAGAGGGTCTCCATGATTACTAGAATATCTCCATGATTACTAGAGGGTCTCCATGATTACTAGAGGGTCTCAATTACTATAGTGTCTCCATGATTACTAGAATATCTCCATGATTACTAGAGGGTCTCCATGATTACTAGAATATCTCCATGATTACTATAGTGTCTCTGTGATTACTAGAGTGTCTCCATGATAACTAGAATATCTCCATGATTACTAGAGGGTCTCAATTACTAGAGTGTCTCCATGATTACTAGAGTGTCTCCATGATTACTAGAGGGTCTCTGTGATTACTAGAGGGTCTCCATGATTACTAGAGAATCTCCATGATTACTAGAGGGTCTCCGTGATTACTAGAGGGTCTCCATGATTACTATAGTGTCTCTGTGATTACTAGAGTGTCTCCATGATAACTAGAATATCTCCATGATTACTAGAGGGTCTCAATTACTAGAGTGTCTCCATGATTACTAGAGTGTCTCCATGATTACTATAGTGTCTCTGTGATTACTAGAGGGTCTCCATGATTACTAGAGGGTCTCCATGATTACTAGAGGGTCTCTGTGATTACTAGAGTGTCTCCGTGATTACTAGAGGGTCTCCATGATTACTAGAGGGTCTCTGTGATTACTAGAGTGTCTCCGTGATTACTAGAGGGTCTCCATGATTACTAGAGGGTCTCCATGATTACTAGAGGGTCTCAATTACTAGAGTGTCTCCATGATTACTAGCGTGTCTCCATGATTACTATAGTGTCTCTGTGATTACTAGAGGGTCTCCATGATTACTAGAGAATCTCCATGATTACTAGAGGGTCTCCGTGATTACTAGAGTGTCTCCATGATAACTAGAATATCTCCATGATTACTAGAGGGTCTCAATTACTAGAGTGTCTCCATGATTACTATAGTGTCTCTGTGATTACTAGAGGGTCTCTGTGATTACTAGAGTGTCTCCATCATTACTAGAGTGTCTCCATGATTACTAGAGTGTCTCCATGATTACTAGAGAATCTCCATGATTACTAGAGGGTCTCCGTGATTACTATAGTGTCTCTGTGATTACTAGAGTGTCTCCATGATAACTAGAATATCTCCATGATTACTAGAGGGTCTCAATTACTAGAGTGTCTCCATGATTACTAGAGTGTCTCCATGATTACTAGAGGGTCTCCGTGATTACTAGAGGGTCTCCATGATTACTAGAGTGTCTCCGTGATTACTAGAGGGTCTCCATGATTACTAGAGGGTCTCTGTGAGTACTATAGTGTCTCCGTGATTACTAGAGGGTCTCCGTGATTACTAGAGGGTCTCCATGATTACTATAGTGTCTCTGTGATTACTAGAGTGTCTCCATGATTACTAGAGGGTCTCCATGATTACTAGAGGGTCTCCATGATTACTAGAGTGTCTCCGTGATTACTAGAGGGTCTCCATGATTACTAGAGGGTCTCTGTGAGTACTATAGTGTCTCTGTGATTACTAGAGGGTCTCCATGATTACTAGAGGGTCTCCATGATTACTAGAGGGTCTCCGTGATTACTAGAGGGTCTCCATGATTACTAGAGGGTCTCTGTGAGTACTATAGTGTCTCTGTGATTACTAGAGTGTCTCCGTGATTACTAGAGGGTCTCCATGATTACTAGAGGGTCTCTGTGATTACTAGAGTGTCTCCGTGATTACTAGAGGGTCTCCATGATTACTAGAGGGTCTCCATGATTACTATAGTGTCTCTGTGATTACTAGAGTGTCTCCATGATAACTAGAATATCTCCATGATTACTAGAGGGTCTCAATTACTAGAGGGTCTCCATGATTACTAGAGGGTCTCTGTGAGTACTATAGTGTCTCCATGATAACTAGAATATCTCCATGATTACTAGAGGGTCTCAATTACTATAGTGTCTCCATGATTACTAGAATATCTCCATGATTACTAGAGGGTCTCCATGATTACTAGAATATCTCCATGATTACTAGAGTGTCTCCATGATTACTAGAATATCTCCATGATTACTAGAGGGTCTCCATGATTACTAGAATATCTCCATGATTACTATAGTGTCTCCATGATTACTAGAATATCTCCATGATTACTAGAGGGTCTCCATGATTACTAGAATATCTCCATGATTACTAGAGGGTCTCCATGATTACTAGAGGGTCTCAATTACTATAGTGTCTCCCTGATTACTAGAATATCTCCATGATTTTTACAGATCACATGAAACATGAGGGAAACATGAAGGTGAACATATCACATGCTGAAATGTCCTGACACCACACTGGATACATGCAGGACAGGTATACATACATTGTGATATACAAGTGGACAATCATTCTCTTACAAACAGGACTGAATAAAGCATTAAAGATCAACTGTTTGCTTACCTCAAATCTTAGCGGTTCAAATATAGCACTGGCAGATAAACTTTACAGTATGTTCAGTGTAATGGACCTCTAAAAATACTCTAACATATTTTGTTGTCTATAAGGTCTCTGTAGGAGGAAATTCTGTTCATGTTAGTACACGCATTTTGAACTATATCAGAGACCATAACATCCAACAATCAATTTACTGTATCATATTACATCTTATGAACATAGAAACTGACTGGGTATTGATATATATTCAAGTGTACACATATCCGGGATTCTTCAAACATGTATTACTCCAAATTTTAAGGTTTTTTGTACTCAAAATATTTTCGGCATTTGACATTTCTCTTGATCTGTAGCTATTTTTAGTAAGTTTTTCTTTTTATTGTTTCCCCTATTAAAAATCAAAGGTTATTTCATTTTTCTGTAAAACATATAAACTTAACTCTCCATGATTACTAGTGTTTTTGACAGAATTTTGCACTGCAGTGGACAACCAATGGCAAAACAGAAATTCCATTTCATATGTATTCACTTTAATATCCTAAGTCTCTTAGATATTGAGCAAATGATGATATAAACAACACCTGTCTATCATGCCTACCAGGTATATCATCAGTACAGTTTATTAGTAAGTACATGTAAGGTAAATTCATTTTCCACCCTTGATGAATCTGAGACAAGTACATAGCTGAGTGTTCCTGTAACAGATTGAAAGGCCAACCATAGAGGTATTTCGTTTCTGGTTATCACCAGCCTTCTCAAGAACAGATGCCTTTGATTATGGCTTTAAGTTTTGTTTTTAATCAAGTCTGAAAGAGGACATTGATACATGTTATAGGCACAGAATGGCACACTTCATAGCATAAATGTTTAGTTCCCGGCATACTGACTGACATAACAGAATTGTGTGGAACTTTATAACAGCACAAGAACAATTTATGGATGATAATTTTAACTCTCGTCTTAAAAAACGGAGATGCCTCATATGGGAAATTTTGCGAGAACAAATTGATGCACACACATGTTGAATGCTGTATGCAACACCACATGACCGATGAAATCAAGGTTGTATAACTCTGGTCTTGATGAAGCCAGGGAGATGGCTAATATTGGGAAATATGGTGAGGAAAATGAGTTGATGAGCTAAACAGAAGCAGATCTTTCTTTTCCTGGCCTAACAATAACATTTGACTACAGAGTAAATCCTCGGACAATTCAGTAGCCTATAAAAATTCACCCCCCCCAATTCTACGGACAAAATTTGTGGTGATTGAGGTTTGGAAGATTTACTGCAACACATGTATGTCAGTACGTGCATCTATGATATAGTGATTACAGATACATATACATGTCAAAGATTCCATGAACCAACAATGTACATGTCCCTGTTAGTATGCAATGTTGTGTACATAGTTTGGTTTGTAAATCAACAAATGAACAAATGTGTGCATGTGAATAAAGTGCACATGAGCAGAATGATGAACATTTACCGTCTGATTCGCTCCAGTCCAGTTCTGTGGATTCCTCAATCATCACAAAGATTTACAACTATTTCACCTTACTTGAAATGCTGCCTAATTTCTCATAATATTTTATCGTTGATTTTCAGAACTATCCCTAGTACTTGGTGTATTATGTGCTGTCACACTGCTGATGTTCAACATGCTACATCTAGGTACATGTACCTACATCATTTACACTGAGGATGTAGAATGTGTAATATGAAGTTACATGTAGATGTCCAGCCCTCTAGCACCCAATAAACACCACACTGACCAAATCAATACATCATTATTACTACTGGTCAACTGGAATGTGTTCTCCTATCAGTGTCTAATATTACCAGTAATAATGAGGTACACCTTTGCTCAGGAGAACAATCATTGGTCAAGGTCATTCCTGTTGACTAAAAAGTAAAGAATGAGGTCGGAATCTTAGACAGCTCTTATAACCCATCTTAGCTTGCTAAGGGCATTCCACGTTTCACTTAACACTACCCTTAGCTCATTGACTTCATTCTCCGTGTATTTCGCCCGATGTCAGCTTCCCCAAGCATCAAGTCACATGACCACTCCATTTAAACGATCCAATGAAATTATCCGTATTCAAATATTTTGACCTGGAAATTTCAGACATGAGACCTGTCAATTTCAATTGAGCGCTTGAGGCGCAAGACTGTGGGATTCTACGCGAGACCAAACCGAGGTTGTGCGAATCAGCTATTTTATTTCTCACTCTAATGGAGCATGCTTCTTTGTTTTTTTAAGTAAAATCATATTACAAACGGCCTAACATATTTGAAAAAAAATAAATCGGTGGCATTCACAGGAAAATTGTTTGCTTTTTTATTTTGTCATGGGGGCACTTAGAGGCCCACCAAGAAATCATTTCAATCGATCGCTTTCTGGAGGTGTGTCTTCGTTTTGTGAATGTAATTGCGCCGATGTCGGATGTAACGGGACCAATCGGATGTGACGATTTGGGAAACGCCCTAATACACTCAGATAGCATCCGTTACCGCATGGCTAAGAGCAGAAGTTTCTACGTATGATAGTGCCATGCGTTCGGATGATGTTATAACCTGACCTCATGCTAATGTGAATAATTATATAGGAAGTAGGAACACTTCATAAAACCCACAAAACTGAAAGGAGGAAAACAGAAGTCCTTTCAATTTATATACATCAACAGGGCCGGGTTCATAGTCATATCTTACAGCCATTAATAGGCTGTAAATTTCGCTCAAAAACTCAATAAGAATTACTAATCGTGCCAAGAATCACGGTAGGCTTTTATGAAAACTCAATTCTGGCAAAAATGCTAATGTTAAAGTATTGGAATATTACACATTAAGGGGGTAAACTTCTAGAAAAACTTCATATTGATTAAACAAAAACTCAATTCAGTGAGGAGAAAAAAAAACAGAATATTTTGACATCTATGAACCCAGGCTGACCGGTATTATGATTTAATATCCCATACTGTTACTGGACTTTGGTAAAGCCTGTTGTTATAGGAGCCATCAAATCCATGCAGATTGTACTAACATGTATGAAAAGGAAGCACCCACTAAAGAATGAGTAGAAGGATAACAGGATGTTCCTGTATCAGAGGTGATGTGAAAGCCCACATGTATGCAGTATCAAGGAATAAGACAAAACCAGGTCTTTCCTCACTTTAATACCATTAATATTGAACATGCTCATCTTAACAGATCTTTGAAAATTGCCAGATTTGTAATTTTGCACAACAATGATCATCTTCAGCCAACACTTCGGGAACTTTTTAATTAATTTACTTTTTATTTCCTACCACTGTCCAGCCCGAATTTGATCTGCCCTGGACCTTCAGGATGGTCCCATAAAAAACTGTAGACTGCGGTCACAATTCCAAAGTGCATTGGTTATTAAACTTATCGATACATTGTAACAGTGTTTATTTCTACTCATCAGGCCATCCATAATAATTCTTTTTTAAAATACTTTTTTGGTAAATATGTCAAGTTCTTTCATGGGAAGATTTGGATTTATTGCGCTACATTAGCCAAGTATAGTTGAATTTACTTGTATCTACTGTATTATGCATTGATGTAACAACTCCGAAAACTCAATTGTTATGAATTTGAAGGACTTATACATGTAGCTATCTAAATCAATGGAAAATTGAAGCCTACTTCTAACTTACCAATTATTCTCTGGGTAGGTAATTATTTTGGGTAGGCACCAAAATGTGGATGGTAAAAAGCAAAACCCTGACATCTGTTTTATAAACAATGATCTGAATAAAATCATAGATGGGTAAACACTGCTACAATATGTTAAAGGTGAAATGCAAAGGTTTTCATATTTTCCGTTTTATATTCTTCATGGGCCATTTAATGATGGAAATATCAGTCCAACTACTTCATTTGGTTTTATCTGAAGTATTTGTCTCTTGGTAGCTTTTGAAAAGTGCTTCAAAATTGGTATCTCAAGCCTGGCCGATTTCAGAAATGAAATCTGCATCGCTTATCTGCCCCCGTTTGACGCTAGTTTGTGACGTCACATCAGACCACCTGGCCGGTCGTAAATACTTGTAATGTTCAGTCTCTGGGCGGCTGGTCTGACGTGACGTCACAATCAAGAAAAGATAAGCGATGACGTTTTGCAAATCTGAATTCAGCTGGGCTAGGGGATCAACTTTTGAAAATATTCCAGCAGACAAGATAATTCAAATTAATCCAAGTGAAATACTTATACTGGTATTTCTATCATTATTCAACCTATAATTAAATGTATAACGGAGAATTTAAAAACCTTTGCATTTCACCTTTAAATAGACTAGAAAACTCAACTGAAATTCCAATTTGATACAATAGGGTAGTACATGTTTGTGATCCGGAGAAGATAGACATGTACATGTACAATGTACATTAAAATACACTGAGTAATTTGTAATATCTAAAGAATAAATCAATGAAACAAAAACATTTTACAACATTTGCAACAGCTTTGTATGTGTAATTTTGTATGTGGAATTTTGATGAATAAGTCTTCATTGTAATTTGTAACATGAATTGCAGGCAAGCACCTAAAAGGTGCGTGGACCCCTCAGCCTGTTTTTTTTTTAGTCAAGTAGGATCAGGGCTGCATCTAGGGCCAGTTTAGTTTTGGAAAACATATGGACACCCATAACTCAAATGAAACAAAAAATTGAAAGCGTTGTTGTTGTTCAATTTGAAAGGATTTCTGAAGGAAATACTCATAGAAAAAGCTTCTGGAAGCCTCAATATCGATCTGATTGCATAGCTGGGTATTGAATTTCATGTTAATAAACCTCTGTTTTGTGATTGATCACAGGCTCTTTGCGCCGAAATTCACTTAAAAAAATTGGACCCTCAATAATGAATTACGAAAAGGAACTGGGAGTTTGGGATCGGAACCTGCAAAAAATTCCTGGATACCGTATATAACAGACTTCGGTTTCACGGGAGTGGTGTGCTGGGATTACAGCATGCAAGGAAGTGTAGCTTTATCAGTGGCAATTTATGCATTGCACAAGTGTGATAACAAGTAAACACACTTGTTGACACAGGCCCACCCTTATCATTATTTTGGGGGGGGGGGCATAAGCTCCAGGTATGCAAACTGATTCAAAATTGCACACAGTCAGTCTAAAAATGGGCTCTCCTAATCACTTGTTTTACATAATTTCCAAGGTACAGTAACATGTTTGGTGACAAAAATTGAAGCATTATGTTGTACCAGTTAAATATGGTTCACAAATATGGTTCATGCAAAAGTTTTAGAATAAATCATATAATGTACATGTAGAATAGAATGATTTAATAGCAAAATTTAAGAAAAATGTTGTCCTTCATTCAATGAGAATCATGAATGGACCAGGCTTTCTTGTATCAGGGAACCTTTAAAATTCACAACGAAACATGCAACCAAGCTTAAGGGTTCCTGATGGGCATAGATAACAGTGCAAAAGCTAAGCCGTCAATAAATTAAAAAATTTAAAAAAATTAAAATTCATGAAATTATCACAGCCATCTGAAAATCTAATCATTTCATCTGTCAACATTCAGGAAGCTCTCACCAAAGTTTGGTCAGGCCCGACTTGATAGATCTGCAGATATTCAGCGGACAAGAACATGTTGATGGGCATAGATAACAGTGCAGAAGCTAAGCCATCAATAAATAATAAATGTTTTTTTTTTTAAATCATGACATCATCATAGCCATCTGAAAATCTAATCATTTCATCTGTCAACATTCAGGAAGCTCTCACCAAAGTTTGGTCAGGCCCGACTTCATAGATCTGCAGATATTCAGCGGACAAGAACATGTTGATGGGCATAGATAACAGCGCAAAAGCTACGCCATCAATAAATAATAAAAAAAATAATTAAAAATCATGACATCATCATAGCCATCTGAAAATCTAATCATTTCATCTGTCAACATTCAGGAAGCTCTCACCAAAGTTTGGTCAGGCCCGACTTGATAGATCTGCAGATATTTAGCGGACAAGAAAATGTTGACGGACGGACGCTAGGACGGACGGACGCCAGGACGGACGCCAGGACGGACGGACGTACGTACATGGCAACGACAAGACCCCACAGCCCTATGGGCTGAGGGGTAAAAAGCCATTGTTTGAAATAGAAATGAACATTTAGGAGTTTAGTTCCTGGAAAACGAGAGCAAGATTTTACAAGAAGTGAATTGATATAATTTTAGGATTCAGAATTGTAGTCGCGTATAACTAATGATTTATGAACGTTTGAAGATGGCATTAGACAGGTTGTGAAGGAACTTTTATTATATCTCTGAATGTGAGCATGGATCATAAAAAAGTTCTGTTATCACATTATCTCGGATGTTCAACTTGGTGAAACAATCATCAGACTCAAGCACAAGCGCATTTGCCTGGCTGGTGGGATAATGGATGGTATAGATGAATATATGTATATTTTCAAAGAGTTAAATGAAAGTTAATAAAATAAGTTCCTTTTCGAATACATTTTTTTTTTTCAAAAGAAAATCCTCATCTTTTACTCATTCCCATTGATGTCAGATCGAGGTTTTAATTTTCCACTATACCTTGACCTCTGTGACGTACTCTTGTTGGTGTGAATTGCGCCAAACATTGACACAATTATCAATAATTTGATTCCTCGCCAATAAACTAAACATGAATGTAATAACATTGAGAAAATGAAACCATATCAAATTAATATGGATCCAAACTCGTTACTTGCATGGTTATTCGTGTGAAGTCAACTACCTACATGCATGGATGGTTAGCGATGGGGGCCATTTGTGCACGCCGCAAACATATCTTGTGAGTTGTGCCCAACATGGGCTGCATTAATTAGATTCATCTCCATTCAACATGAATATAAATAACACTGAGAAATAAAACTGCAGGCAGATAATATGTTCCATCTTGCTTTGTTGGTGTGGTTGCCCAACATTGTGTTATTTGTCCCTTTTGTTTTATCTCCATATCTACTAAACCGTATCAAATAGGCCTGATCTTGATTATTCTTGTTTATATGGACAGAACGGTTGCTGGTGTGAGTTGTACCCAGGAAGACATTATTGAAGATCTTCATTAAACATTCAGAGAAAATATGATCAAATAAGAGAGATTTTCCCTATTTACGTTTACAGCACAGTTGTTGGTGGGATCATACCACTTTTAGGAGGTGATGGCGTTGATTGTTGACATCGCTCCTGCCAACACCATGAAGTTACATCAATTCACCTCCATATTCCTTCTACGGTGTCGTCTTCATATTATGTTATATAACACACCTTTCCGTTCTGTTTTTCTTATTAATATTCATCTAGCAGTTTCATTTGGTTGATTTGTTCTTCTCTTATTGGCATTCAACTGACATACAATTCAAACATATGTTTCATATTGCTTTGGATAGTTGTGCCCGCCCTCTGTACATGTCATTTGACAAATACAATTGTTTGTTTATTATCTTGGTGGGAAATTTACCACACTATGTCGGGCGTTACAGTTTAGTCTAGCTTTCTGTGTATTACCGTATTGCATTCACCATGTTTACCCCACGTTGAAACATTTACTCCATCAGATGCCCTTGATGTTCATCCATTAACATCAGCTGAGTTACTTCTTTGTGGTCATCTGTCATCACAGCTCCCGAGCTAGACTATCTGATAGTGATTCCCATGAGCTTTATTCCTAAAAGGAAAGTGGTTTAGGTTATATCCGCCAGCTGAAGAATTCCGTCCGCAAGTATTTCAACTGAGACTCGCCCGATTGAATTTGGACAAAATTTGAAGTTGAGCGCTAAACTAAAAGAGCGTCCTCTGCAATGGTTTAGTGATTTGAGTTGAACGACGATGCTTCTAAATTCGTAAACATTTTCATGATTACACTTGAACTACTAAAATCAACGGGAACGTCAGTGGATTCACTGGATTCCTTTCCGTGGGAATTATCGGTATGAACAACACGAGAAACCTTAAATCTCCATGACGTTGTGACGTTTTTAGATGAGTATACACTCACTTCCGCTCATCTAAAAACGTCACGCAATGGTGCAATGGCGGCGCCCAGTCACGTCGCGGCGAGCGACAAAATATTCAATATTTCGCATTCTTTCTACATAAGTTTAATATAATAAGTTTTGGAATACAATTGCTGCTAAATATAATCAAACTTAAAAATAAGGTAAGTACTCCTTTAAGCCGGTGCTATAGGGGCTTTGTAGGTATACTTCATAGTTTCCACAAGAACATCTGCAATAAAAGTGCGGCTAACATTCCAAAGGCTACGTCTTAGAATCCTTCAAATTCTGGTCTGAATTTGAGGTGCAGAGGAAGGCTTTTCTGTGAAGTCATACGGCTGCTTTTTAGCCGCCAGACGTCGTCATTTTGTCCAAACTATTACATATCTCTCCAACATATTCTTACTGCAAAAAATACCATTCGTGCGTTCCTGTTATGTATTAAGTTTAGTCTGTATGCACTGCGGAAATAATCGAGTTCAAGCCATTTTAACACAATAATTGTGTTGAAAATAACACGAATTGTGTTAGAATCAACACCAATTTGCGTTCAACACAAAACCATCTTTATCCTCACCTTGTAGCTTTGAGACAAGAATTTGTGTTGATGAACCTACAGGAATATCCAATTCACATGTGCAATTTCACCGACATAATATTTCAGTGTAACAAGGATTTTTAGACATTTTTTGACTTCATTCTACCCACAGAAGTCCCCTCTCCGCTCCTCTCCAGCAGTCCCATCATGATATACTTTGTCCTGGTATATATATTGCAAACAAATAATGACGTTAGTGGTACCGATATTAAAATCGATGTCTTAATTGCGATGTGAACATCAAAATCAGAAGTAAAACACATACAATACAACTGTTTGACTGCAATAATTTATGCAAATTTATGCAAATTTATGCATAATTTATGTTAATTTATTGACAATTAAACTTTAAATGTATATTGTCTGTGTCATCTTACATAATTACAAGTAAATTAATAAATCCATGCAAAAAAATTTGAATACAGGTTGATTTTATCAATTAAATATGGACGAAAACATAGTTTTGGGTGCAAATTTGATACATATATGCAAATGATATGCAAATTAGGAGCTTACTATCAACCAATCAGGATCCTTGATGGAATATTTTAAAACAGTGACACTTGAAGTATATGTGTCCCAAAAATTATGAAAATTGAGCGAATATTTAACGATATCCATCATTTCAAAGTTGAAATTCCTTTGTGCCATGGGATTTTGGCATTTCCCATATGCTCCATGTTAATGGCATGTCCCCCAAAAATCGTCATTTCCCGAACTTCAAAATGTTTGACATCCGCGAATACTGGACGGATTTTCGTTCTGTAAAGTTTTTTCTTCTAATACAGGTTCTGGCTTTCAAATGAGGTATAAATTGTATGTGTGTGATGACAATTTTTTTTGTGTGTAAAATACCTAATATAACCAAACAAGTCCCTGAACAATAAAATAATACAACTCTAATCCCAAAGTCCAGAAGGATAAGACAAAAAAAAATCCCACAAAGTAATCTTAACAGGAGCTGGCAAGGATTCTCCCGTTATTGCATCAAGCCGTTTTGTTAATAGCGCTTTAATGCCAGCTTCCTGATTAGACTTTCTGATAAAGACATTAAGCTTATTTTATCCAGGTTGATGGCCCACTGGACCCCTTCAAAGTCTCCATGAACTGGCTCTAACAGGGGATGGAGAATGACTTTTATGGCGGTCTGTTGGGATTACCTCGCTGATAGAAACCATTTGGTGGACTCAAAGGAAAGATTTCCAAATTGAAGATCTGCAGGTGTATTTAGACCTTAGATGTGGCAGGCTTCAATCTGACAAGCAACAAGCAGAGATCACTACACACTATTGATCTCAAACTTGTGGACTATCAGGACTGTTGGCATGATCAATACAATAACAAATTGTTGAGTAAATGACAAAGTGAGTATTTGCTCCTAGGAACATCAAAGGAATACTATATCTTCTACTTCTTTTTATAATTCAAAGCTGGCTTATGGTTTTCTCTTCATATTACATGTAGGACTGATAGTGGATTTCAAATCAGCATCCTGAATTTACAATACTTACACTCACTCACAAGATACAGATTGTTTCTGTTTAACTTCAATAATTTACTTCAAACTTAAATCGCATTCATTCTCTGCCAACACCGTTGAAATGAAAATTGGGTTTCGATTATCAAAGTGGGAATACTTTGTAGATGACAGCTGTCCAGCAAGCATCTGATCTGATTCCACCGAAGTCTTCGCCTTTCATGTGAAAACAAAAGAAAATGTCTTGCAGGAGGCAGAGAGGGAGTGGCCAATGCATTCTAGCTATTCTACTGGGTGAGTGAATTGAATTAATGTCGCTTTCAACAATATTTCAGCTATATCACGACGAACAAACTAAGCACCACCCAGCCCAGTTGTGTTCCTGCTACTTCACAGAAGAAATCTTTGAAGCAGCATGGAACCAGACACCCTCCATCCACCCTACAAAACACGGAGGACAGCGCACAAGACATTCTACTGTCACACTTCTAGTAATCCTTCTAGACATCCTTACACCTAAAAACCATGTACAATGGACATATGCTTCAGGTACATATAAAAGTTCAACTTTGTAGGGTATAACATTACGCATTGTATATCCAAGGTTTTCTTCGTTAACTACAGACCTAATGTCAGGAACAGGCTTTTAACTAGTCAGGAGTCTCGGTGTCTCTGAGGCAACCTATTCTGAAATGAGACACACTGGGGATTCCGGGGATTGACCTGCGATGTTGTTGTGCACATCACAGGTCATGGTGAGAATAGGCCTTAGCTCCTCAGAGCTTGTCATAAGAGGCGACTAACTGAGGCACCCTTGGGGTTCCCGGGTGTGAAAAGGAATAGGACCCCACCCGTGTGGTTCTCGGGTGTGAAAAGGAATAGGACCCAACGTTGTGATATGACTGAAATATAGTTGAAGGCGACATTAAACCCTATTCACTCACTCACTCACTCACACTACAATCGGGAAATTTGACATGTAAGAGATAGGAGTGAGACACCCTAGCCGTTATCAGGAAACAGTAGAATACGAAGCTGCGCATCTGAAAACCCCTTGGCTCTGGGCGCCAGCCATTCATAATGTATTCAATTTGAACCAAGATTTCAGGAACACCAAGCAGTCAAGTGACAAATATGCAGATTATGAAGAATTTTGCAATTAGAAATGGCCTCTAAGGTTTCCGCCCAATCAGAGAAAGCAGTATTCATTACATAAATCTCTTAATGCATCGATGATGTATACCAAATTTTACATCGAGCATTTGAATGTTATCAGAGATAGAGATCATTAATGATTTTCCATAAATTAAAGATGGCCGCCCATCCTTCCCGCCAGAGGAACTGATGTAGTTATTCATTGGAAGTCTCTTGATGCATCGATCCTGTATACCACGTTTCATATAGAACACTGAAATGGTATCAAAGATAAACATCTTTAAAGATTTTGCATAAATTAAACATGGCCACCAAGGTTTCCGCCCAATCAGAACATGAAGCTGCGCTATCGAAACCCCTCGGCTCTGAACCCCAGCTATTATAATGTAAGGGTGTCTCTACCAATTGATTGGCTTGTGGGAAGAAATATTTACCCCTGGTATTGTCAGTGTACTTTCTTTGAAAAAAAAGAAAAGTTTTCCTCCCCTTAAATTAATTTGTTTCTGGAATAAATTGAAAGAGCTGTATCAATGTCGCACCAAAACAACAGTACACATGGCTAGATAAATACAGTACATGTATACTAAATGGGACATGTATGTCATTTTCAAAAGAGATTTGCAAGCATTCTTTGCATTGTCTAAGAAAATAAATCAATAAATCAGTCATCCAATCAATAAATATATGTGATACTATACTAACATGATATAGAAATAATATGCAAACTTAACATAGGAATTAGTGGATTTTGTTAGACAAGGGGCATACTTTCTGACAAGACTCATTTTTGATAGGCATCTAGTGTCATTTTCAAAACAGATTTGCAGGCATTCTTCGCATTGTGTAAGAGAATAAATCAATAAATCAGTCATCCAATCAATAAATAAATGTGATAGTATACAAACATGATATAGAAATTATATGCAAACTTAACATAGGAATTAGTGGATTTTATTAGACAAGGGGCATAACTCTGCAAAATACTTTCTGACACGACTCATTTTCGATAGGCATCTAGTTCAGGTCAAGAGAAACAACTGTATCACGTTAGGATGTTGTATATGGAACGGTTCTGAAATTATCACAATAAATCATAAATGGATTTTTATTTGTAAAAAGGGGCATAACTCTGCAAAATATTATCCGAGATGACTCATTTTCGATAGGCTTCTGATTTACGTGAAGATAAATAGATGTAACAAGTTTGGTTGCCATGCATGAAACGGTTCTGTAGATATCGCGGTAACGGATTTTATTAGACAAGGGGCATAACTCTGCAAAATACTTTCTGACACGACTCATTTTCGATAGGCATCTAGTTCAGGTCAAGATAAACAACTGTATCACGTTAGGATGTTGTATATGGAACAGTTATGAAATTATCACAAAAATCGACCATAGAGGTCCATGTCCCCCGCTAGCAGCACCAGTTATGGTGGATTACATCCACCATAACTGGCGCTGCTGCTGCGGGGGCCATGGACCTCTATGGTCGATTTTTTGGGGTCGATGATATCTCATATCATTGATAAGAGTATGATTTGAAAATGGAGATATCGCTGATGGAGCTTAACATAATCTAATACAGCAGATGGCACCCATATTGGATTATGCACATCCATAAAACATAATACATGACTGTTCTCTCACTAAGGTCAAGGGACTCCCCAAGTTTGAAGTAGATCAGTTGAATCAAACTCCAGCTATTGTCCGGAAAGATCAAACTGCTTAAAATCCAATGAAATCCAGTATGGCCGATGGTGGCCATATTGGATTAAGCACGTCCTTGAAAAACAATCCTAATCCTCCTCTCAACAATGTCAAGGCACTCCCCAGGTATGAAGTAGATCGGTTGAATCGTTCTCGAGTTATTGTCCAGACAAGATTCAACTGCTTACAATCCAATATGGCTGACGGCGGCCATATTAGATTACGCACATTGCTGGAAAACAATCCCAATCGTCCTCTCACCAATGTCACGAGTTATTGTCCGGACAAGAAAATCTTACGGAATTACGGACACCGGTGTTTCTAATATCCCCCCCTACTAAGTAGCGGGGGACAATAACAAATCATAAATGGATTTTTATTTGTAAAAAGGGGCATAACTCTGCAAAATATTGTCCGAGATGACTCATCTTCGATAGGCTTCTGATTTACGTGAAGATAAATAGATGTAACAAGTTTGGTTGCCATGCATGAAACGGTTCTGTAGATATCGCGGTAACGGACGGACGGGCGTACGTACGGACGTACGGACAGCCGTACATGATGACGACAATACCCCTAGGCCAAAGTTGGCCGAGGGGTAAAAACCAGACCTGTCATTTATCATAAGTCTATTGATGCATCGATGATGTACACCAAATTTTACATCGAGCACTTCAACGGTATCAGAGATAGAGATCATCAATGATTTCGCATAAATTAAAGATGGCCGCCCATCCTTCCCACCACTCAGAGGAACTGATGTGGTTATTCATTGCAAGTCTCTTGATACATCGATGCTGTATACCAAGTTTCGTATAGAACACTGAAATGGTATCAAAGATATACATCATTAAAGATTTTGCATAAATTAAAGATGGCCACCAAGGTTTGCGCCCAATCAGAAACACCACAACTGTCATTTATCGTATGTCTATTGATGCATCGATGATGTATACCAAATTTAACATCGAGCACTTGAACAGTATCAGAGATAGAGATCATTAATGATTTCGCATAAATTAAAGATGGCCGCCCATCCTTTCCACCACTCAGAGGAACTGTTGTGGTTATAAATTGCAGGTCTCTTGATACATCGATGCTGTATACCAAGTTTCGTATAGAACACTTGAATGGTATCAGAGATATATATATCATTAAAGATTTTGCATAAATTAAAGATGGCCGCCAAGGTTTCCACCAAATCAGGGAAACTGGTTTGGTCATTCCTTTGAAGTTTCTTGATGCATCGATGTTTTATACCAAGTTTCACAATGAAAAGTGAAATCGTACCTCAGATACACAAGATTATTGGTTTTGCATAAATTAAATATGGCCGCCAAGGTTTCCAACCAATCGGGTCCAGATTCAATAGGGTTCTGGGTCATGAGCATATGGATGTGCAGTGCAAGTTTGGTGTGCCTAGGGTAAGTCGCTCTAAAGATATCTTGGTAACGAGAAAGCTGTGATGGTTTCGCATAAATTAAAGATGGCCGCCAAAGTTTCCAACCAATCGGGTCCAGACTCAATAGGGTGCTGGGTCACGAGCATATGGATGTGTGCTGCAAGTTTGGTGTGCCTAGGGTAAGTCGTTCTAAAGATATCTTGGTAACGAGAAAGGTGTGACGGACAGACGGACGGACGGACGTACATGACGACGACAATACCCTTCTGCCAAATTTTGGCCGAGGGGTAAAAAGTGGAATTGAGACACCTTGTTTTCAAATCCTAGCTAAAAGCCTGGTCAGGAAGAAATGACAGGTACTAGATATCATTTTGTTTAGAAAAAAGTGCTTGAATGCTGTATCTTCAGTCAGATTCAATATCATGGCATTTAGTGATCGTTTCGTTTGGGGACAAATTATTTTGCTTGGTGAACAGAAAAAAAAATCGTTTCGCTTGGTAAAAACCAGATCTAACTTAAACACAATATATACGAAATGATGTTTATTCTTCCCATAAAATTATTCATTTAAAAAGCTTTCCATTACCATTTACAAATAGTTTCTTTCAATCTAAAACGAAATGAAAACAACTGGACACAAAATGCTTTTACCCTTGTTGGTTATCACAAGCAACTGGCAGACAGTCAGAGCAAAGCCTACAAATGTGTATTTGGTACACATCTGTACTGGAGTCTCCATCGGCTAACAAGCCATAAGACATCTAGAAATCTGTAGACAATTCAGACACTTTACTCTAAGCTTATCAGTGTGATATTTCAAACATTTGTCAGTTTTCAATTCCAGTGTACTTAACAGCTGATCTTCAAATGACTGTTGACTGGACATAATGTAAGAGGGCTGATCCTACAAAGTTGCTGTCAAAGATCCAATGTTGTGTCTGGTCAATTACAGCCATTCTAAGACCGGACATCTGGACAGTGGTGACCTATGGAATCCAATCCCTGTTATCTGTGGTCATCCCTGATGAACTAACCAGAGACTGTCAGTGCTGATGGGCATGAAGGCAATGGAGTGAAACAATATGAGAGATAGGGGGACCAGACAGTAGGAGACCCGCCAGCTATCTTCACCAGCATCTTAACCCTGTCTCTTCAGACCATGCAGACGTAGAGTTGGTAGGGGAACAAGCCACATTGGAAATCAATACTTAATGGGGAAGATGAGGGAGTCTGGCTTGGCTTTGATAGAGCTGATCAAGGAAAGCGGATTTTTAGAAAAACCAATATTGATAAAACTGTGACCCAACCCATACTTAGCACGCATGTCTTCTAATAAAAAACTAAAAACACCCACTACATCGTGTACATGGAACATAACAATCTTTGGGAAATGGATGCAGAGAGCAAGACGATTGGAAAATTCCACCATGACAAACTGCATTAAAATTGACATCAGCTATCATTCATTTATAATTTCTGTGTCCATTATTGAGAAAAATTATTTTTTAACAACTGGAGCTTAAAACACCAACTATCCCCATACGGCTACAAAAAACAAACTGTTTTCTAGGTGAAAAGTCACTGGCAGTGATTTTAGGCTCACATGCTGCATAGACTATATACAATTGTTGTTGTGTTAGGATTAATTTACAGGAGATTTTCAATGGTACCGCTATGTGGAAATTAATGGGGAACAGAAGTCAAGATTGGCTGTAATACACATGTATGGGGTACAACAAACATATCTTAATTTTGTAGTGTAACAATTAGCTTTTCCAATATACAGCATTGCCTTGTTTGGGAATACAGTGACCCTTGACTTCAAAATCAACTGGGTGTTTTTTCCCCCCTCTTGATGTCAAG
Source organism: Hanleya hanleyi (assembly GCA_036873755.1). NCBI lineage: Eukaryota > Metazoa > Mollusca > Polyplacophora > Lepidopleurida > Hanleyidae > Hanleya > Hanleya hanleyi. The sequence continues at coordinate 71,756 of JAVTVY010042439.1, forward strand.
GTATACCTGAAGGTCACGATGTACAATCTAGAACTGCGGAGATCACATCTGCCATGACCTGGTGGTATACATGAAATTTGGTCACATTCGACAGCCATGAAATCGAAGATATTTTCTGAATCAAAATTTATTTCCTGATCTTTGTGCTAAGTGACCTTGACCTTTGACGTTGGTATGCGACACATCTCCATCCACTCACAAAAAAAAATGCAACCTGTCTACAGACAGAAAAGTGTCACAGATAGAGACGGGACATGACCGGACGAACAGACAGGCAGACGGAAATCTCGATCACATACATGTAATATGTCTGCCTTTTTAGGTGAGTGTATAAAAACTTAAAGAAGATGGTAGGTATAGCTTGGTTTAATATTTTCCTTAATTTTTGCGATACCATCAGATACACATCAAAAAAGAAGAAAAAAAATTTAAAACCAAAACTAAATATATCCAGCGAGTAGAGTTTATTTCTAACAGTGCCAGAAATAGGCCAAGAATATATAGATCTATGAATGATCAAGTCCCCCAGTGGAAATGAAAAGGATTATCACAACTGTTTCATGTATGTGAAGTCAATGCATCCTCAATTCACTGGACGAGTAAGTGATTTTCTGCCTGATGACCATTTCTATGGATAAGTGAGTTTATGACCATTAATACATCAGCAGGACCACCGTTTGCTTTTGTAGTGGACATCAATAATGCATATATATATAATGTGGTAAACACCACTGTCCACTCACTACACATTATTTATGGACGACATTGCCTGCAGGCGTGAACGGTCGACTCGTCGTCTGGGTGAATTGGTGTTAATACGGGTAATCTCTGAGGACACCAAATGGAGGCGTTATAACTTTCAAAATACTGGCGACGCATGAACATGTTGTCGTCGCAGATTAAATAATAAGGATATATATAATTGCATCAAATGGAAGCTGGTGTTGAAATGATCGAGAGATTCCGGCATGCTCAGACACGGAAGACTGGACACATATGCAGATATGTGCGAGGGAAGGATTTGGCCATTAGGATAATTAAGGTGGTAAATTGCTCAGCACTGGTGCAGGAATCCTGCAGTCCCTACAATTATCCCTTGACAGTCGCTAAGTCAAGCTGTCAGAGTCCCGTTGCTGAATCATCCACAGCCGGTGTAATGTCACGTGTAAAACCAGCTAATCGTGGAAGGACACTCAACTCTGTCAGCCCTATTATCTCATCGATTCCGCATCGTAATCTGTCGCTGACGGTGGAAGTGTCAACCCGCTTGCATCTCGGAGAATCCGGCAGTTCTGAGGAAAGGGGAAATATCGGTTCGCTGGTGACAAGTTGTTTGATGACAGGTCATCGAGAAAGCCAGTGGCATTTCCTTCTTCATAGCCCCTTCTCCTCTCTCCCTTCCATTTGTTTCACCTCAATTAACTAATTTTGACAAAATAACCCTTCTCGATTGAGAATGGGGTTCAAACTCTCATTATTCGAAGGCAGTAACCCGGCAAAAACAAAAAAAGAACACAGGCATACCAGCACACATGCACAAAGAAATTTATTATGGCTTTCAGGCAGAAACGGGTTCCACAAAATAATGATATCTGCAACGCCTTTACTTTCCAACACGATAGCAGGGGAAAAAAGAACTGAAAAAGAATTGAAGGTTTGTTCCCTCGGACAGTGAGATTCATAAGACCTAAATCTCTACAAAGGAAATGTGGTGAAGCGGCTGATTTCTAACACTGGCATTAAATCTCTCCTGGACGTACCATTAACTAGACTAGTAATGCTTTCTGCTGAATTTCCCCCGATCAATTGAAATAACCACAGAGCAGTGATCAAGCCAAGACCTTCTGTGGAGAGTTTGTCATCCAGTGGACTTTATAGAAACAAATTAAACACTGTCCAACAGAGCTAGATCTCCGAGTGGAACCGTCATTTTCTGGTCGCCTATTCGGTTTTTATGTAAATGGCGGAATCCAATTTACCATAGACTGACATTGACACATTGGCTTTGTACAGACAACAACCTCGCCCATTTGTGACACCGCAAACTGGGAAATATCCTTTGTCTGACGATTCCCCTGTGAACATAAACCACATTGAACACGCTCCCATCCTCTCAACCGAGCATACATATCAGGGAAACGGGCCACAAATTCCACTTCCAGCGATGTATGCCGTGACAAGTTAAAACTTCCCTAATACCAGGTGATAATCATGGCAGACATACTAACCGACACTACCAGTAGTGTTTCCTTCGTGCTCCCTTTTGTACAAAAACAAAAACTTGATCTGGCAATCTCACACCTAACAAGGACCATTTTTCTTTTGGGATTTTGGAGGATTTAAGGCTAATTCAGGTTCTAATCACAATTTCCATTCAAGGGGACTATATAGACTATCTGCATGAGCCAGTCCCATCTGACCCAAAATCAATACAGACCAAACTGATCGTGCTGCTAACCCCATTTGCCACATGAATTGATATAAAAGTGGGGAGAAATGTCTATGGCCAATATGGCCAATGCAAGGAAAATGTTCCAAAATAGTAAATTTTGAACAAATTATGACATTTATGCCATAAATCATGACAGCTGTTCCAAGGATGAGAGAGGCTCAAATTTTCAGCCATCATTTGGAATGTCTCTTACAACATTTTTGTTCAGGCATGCCTGCCCACAAAAGTTTGTATTTGTATACCTAATAGCCTACATGTAATTTGAAAATCAGCAGAATTTAGGCATGTTACATGTATATAAGAACCAGTTGTGATCTATTTTTGACTTTTCCAAATTCAAATGGCAGCATATTGGGTTATTCAAAAGAGAGAAATTTATTAACCCTATCTGGCCTGGGCAATTTGGGGGGGGGGGGGTACCACAGCTCACATGTCCCCCCCCCCCTTTATATATTTCACTATCGCTGATGCCTGAAACTTACCAGACTATATCTTTGGGTCAAGCTCTACAAATTTTTAAAAAAAATTAAGATGGCCACCATGATGACGTCAATGTGATGTCATTTTCAAAAAAGAGCATTTTTGGACGATTTTTCGGTCAGAATTTTCGAATTTTTTATTTTTGTTTTTTTCTTTGCAAAAACTGCATGGTAAAATAGTAAATAATAATCTGATATGAAATAAAATAGGTTTTACCCACTTTTCCATACAGAAAAGCAAAAATTTTGACGAAATATGACGAAAACATCACTTTTTCTGGTACCCCACATGAACGCCATTTTAAATTTACCCATGATCCTCTGCTCAGGAGATTATGCAAATAGACTCAAAATGAACCCAATATGATAACCTATAAAGTCACGGAGTTTCAGCTCCCCATTTTTTAGCGCAGAAAGTTTGGTAGGGGGCATTTTGCCCCTCCCCCCACCCCCCCCTCCCCAGGCCTGGTAGGGTCAATGGGGGAAGGGAGGGAGGGGGAATGAATCAGGGGGTGTTTTTTAGCGATACTAAGTAAGACATATGGTTTAAGTAAAAGGCATAGAGCCGCATTGAATCAACATACTGAATTTTTGCGTAATTTTTCAAGAAATATGACGAAAACATCACTTTTCTGATACCCCACATGGCCGCCATTTAAAATTTACCCATGATCTTCTGCTCGGGGGGTCATGCAAATAGGCTCAAAATGATCCCAATATGATAATCTAAAAAGTCACGGAGTTTCAGCTCTCAGTGTTTTGTCGTCCTGGAGATAGGAGCAAAAAACCAACAGGGGGGGGGGGAGGAGGGGGTAGAAAATGCCCCCTCACCAGGCCAGGTAGGGTTAAGTGAAGTGTCCAAATTGTCTACAATTGTTTTGTTTTCAGTTGGACACTTCATGAAAAAATTCTGATTTGAGTTTTTCTTATTAAAATTCTCATTCTCTTCTTCGTACAGCCCGAATTTGAAATCCGGGTCCTATTCCTTTTCACACCCAGGAACCCAATGGGTGCCCCAGTTAGTCACCTCTAGAACAAGCTGTCTGAGGAGCTGAGGTCTTTTCTTACCATGGTCAACCCCAGGCATCAGAAAAGAACAGTTTAAATGTATTCAAATATCATTCCAGGAGGGTTTTTTTTTTTGGTAATCTGACCAGAGACCAGTAGAATGTAGCTAACCAGCCTAAATGTTCAAATAAAGGTGACTGTGGCTTGCCTCTGAATCCATCAATTTGTGAAAGTAGCTGGAATTCCTACAGTCTTAGTGGCTTCATAAGAGCCTTCTTCTCAGATGGTGGAAATCTCAGAACCCAGCCCTGTCAAGCAGATGGTTCTGACAAATACTCGAAGATTCCAAGATCCTTGGTCATGAGCAATGCTGGTCAGACTGTCAGTTGCTATCATAACACCGTCACAAACAGTTACAGTCATGGTGGAGTACAACATGAAGCACATACTTCAGGCCATGACGAGTTGATCTTCAGATTGAACTGGACGGGCCCAGTGTTTAAAAATCTGCTATGAGACCTCAGAGGTTCGGAAGTTTTGACAGGCATTATGAAATTCCGCCAGAAACAGTTTCTAAAGCATTTTGAATGCGATTTACTCTATTAACGGATGTCCAAAGCACATTGGCACTAAAAGTAGTCAGAATTTGGTATTCTGTATTTTAGCATGACCCAGAAATAGTCACCATTCCTAAGTATATTAATTAGTAGTATTATAAAATGCAGAAATCAGTATTGGTACAGTGAAATCTGTCCAAATGGACCATGCCTGGAACAATGAAAACCCTGTGTCAATGTTACGGTAATTCCCCCAATAATTCAATCACAGGAAGTTCACGTTTCAACTCTGAGTAACATTCCCACTCTTCATTCAAATTGAAGAAAGTCATATAAATGACAAAATGTGACACTTTGTAGCTGGTGCCATGAAGAATATTTCCAGATATAAGCCATTTTTGCTGCACTTCCGGTGATCAAATTATTAGGGGAATTACCGTACATTGCTTCTGTGGGGTAAACACAACCATGGAAGTGGGAACTTTGAATGCACAGACTAAAATGTTAGTATTTACATACAGGTGAGTGAGTGAGTGAATATGATTTAACGTCGCCTTCAACTATATTTCAGTTGTATCACGACATTTGATCCTCTATTCCTTTTCCACGGGTGACCCAGTTATTCATCTCTCATGACAAGCTGTCTGAGAAGCTGGAGGCTATTCTTACCATGACCTGGAGTGTGCACAATGACATCCCAGGTCAAGCCCGGTTTACAGGTTTGGTTCAGTAATTCACCCCGATATCAGGATTTATGAAGATTTCAGTAAATAAAAAGTCTGAAATAGCAGTCGAACATCAGATAATAGCAGTCGAACACCAGATAATAGCAGTCAAACACCAGATAATATATATATATATTACTTTATTTTCTGAGGGTAACAAATACAAGTATTTACTCTGTCAGTTGTGTAAACTGTTCTTCCCAGAGGCCCTCTAACAAACAATCAAACAATGTACATTAAATATATATATGAAAACAGTTCAACCAAATTCAAAGTATACATCAAACACATAATAATATATCTAACATCATGGCATCCAGCTAATAATAGCAGTTGAACACCAGATAAATATGTTTCAACTTGGATCTACCTGCACAAATGTTCCAGGTATGTTTGATTGAAGATTGAAGTACGATTGATAACAATTTATTTTTGAATTCGCTCTAGCAATTCATTATGGTAGGATACCCAGATGATGCCTCGTTATACAAGCACAGCTCTACCCAGATATTCTCTACATAGCTAAATGCCTGACCATTTTCACTTGAACAGAACCATGGCACACTACAAATTGAGGCAGCAAATTTTGACAGGCTTTTACTCTGCACACTTCCAATTCTTGGAGAATGGTCCCGAAATAATTAATTTATAAGTCAATTAGACATGCTTTTATTCACTTACAGGGAACAAAGCCACTTGTGCTGGACATTCCCAGAGTACCCTAGGGTCAAATATCGTAGACCATATGGTTGAGAAAGTGGTGAAAAATCACTCTGCCAATAATTAGTTGGTACAGCTCCTTACATTTCATACTGATGGTGAGGGGATAATTTAATTGTGAAGGTTTGAACAGAACTCCAGCTTGTACATGTACCTGACCAAACTAAAGGAGGACTCAGATTGAGGCAGCTCTCACTGTAGATTGAATTCCATGACAATGTCTTACTATTTTATAGTTTAAATGTTTCCTATATCGAATAAAATTTGGGGGTTCCCACTTTTTATGGGACTCCCATACAGGGCTTGCTTTTTCTCCCGCAAAATAAATCCTGTAAAATTTTAGAAATCTGTATAGAAATGATAGCTTTGCTTTTCCCTGGATTCCCATACAGTTGGATTGTGTGGATCTGTTTGGATTTCCGGAGATTGTGACGAAAAGCAATGCCTGCTGTATTTTTAACCATTATTCGGCTGGTTTGCTTATTTTCTCAAGTTGCAATTTGAATGAGTAAAATCCATGTCATTTTCTTCATGTGCGGTGTATATATATTCTAAATTCAATACAGATTCAATATATTTAAACAAAAAAATGAGGTGAGACCCACTCTACCTTTTGATATAATGATGCAGGAAAATGTAAAATTCATTATAATTTCGCCAATTGTCCTGAAACCGGATGACGTAGGCCCCATAAATCCATGACAATAAAATCCCACTTCTATCCCTTGATGCAATGCAGGCCCCCAACATCCATGACAATTGAATGACTGATGGGGATATTTGAACAATTCAATTACCTCCCTCATGTAACAGGACATCAACGTAATTGCCAGTGCAAGGTACATGTACCTTGGTTGGCACATTCGGAAGAGCAAGCTTTAATTTAGTGTATCAGGTTACATATAGGACTTCGCACCTTGCAGCCCATGTACTTTGCATTGACATTGACAATTTAATTGGTTTCGTGTTAAATAAGCGATGTTAGATTTCTGGATAAGTGTTCACATGTCATACAGATGAATGAATACATAATTCAACAGGCGACTGAGAGAGATATGATACGTCATCAAGGTTTGGGACCATTGTTTTGAACAGGAGCTGCACAAGGTGTCGGTGTGATTTCGATTTCACAATAGGTTACGAAACTATGATATACAGAATGCACAGACATGTCGCTTTACAGCAATGCAACAAGAATGCACAGACATGTCGCTTTACTGCAATGCAACAAGTCTGCAAATGGTCATTTTGAATACCGTACTGCCAAGTCATCTTTAACAAGCTGAGTAGCTAGCAGGTCCTCCGCCAAGTAGCCTGTTTGAGAGCATACAGCATATACGCTTCCAATATCTCCTCAAGTATAACTTGGAAAGTTGATATGTGTATGTGGAAAGAGACATTCATCTGGAATTGTTGAGACAATTTGAGGAGGTTTGGGAAGCAGTAATGGGTAGTGTAACACTGGAATGTAAGTCTGTAGTTGTATATGGATTTGTGGATGGTGAGGTTTATAAATCGATGAGTGGAATAGATCAAGATATCGCTTTTCACAACACAGATGGGTACAATATGGGTGAGTGAAATCCAAGATGGTCAATGGCAGCCATCTTGGATTACATACTACCTCAATGAAAATCAATACCAATTAATCGCTGTCTAACTGATGTGAAGCACCGCCTTGAGTTTGAAGTCGATTGGTCTAACTGTTCTCGAGATATCGCGTTCACAAGATGTGGGATGGACAGAATCCAATATGGTCAATGGCAGCCATCTTGGATTATGTACCTCAGTGAAAACCAAGTTGATTGGTCAAATTGTTGTCGAGATATCACGTTCACAAGATCCAAGACGGATGGAATCCAATATCGTCAATGGCAGCCATCTTGGATTATGTACCTCAGTGAAAATCAATACCAATGGCCGTCTAATTGATGTGAAGCACATTCTCAAGTTTGAAGTCGATTGGTCGAACTGTTCTCGAGATATCGCGTTCACAAGATGTGGGATGGACAGAATCCAATATGGTAAATGGCAGCCATCTTGGATTATGTACCTCAGTGAAAACCAATACCAATGGCCGTCTAACTGATGTGAAAAACCTTCCCAAGTTTGAAGTCGATTGGTTGATTTGTTTTTGATATATCGTGTTAAGAAGATGTGGAACGGAGTGAATCCAATATGGTCCATGGCAGCCATCTTGGATTACGCATCTCAGTGAAAATCAAAACCAATGGCCGTTTAACTGATGCAAAGCACATTCTCAAGTTTGAAGTGGATTGGTCAAACTGTTGTCGAGATATCGCGTTCACAAGATGTGGGATGGACAGAATCCAATATGGTCAATGGCAGCCATCTTGGATTACGTACCTCAGTGAAAATCAATACCAATGGCCGTCTAACTGATGTGAAGAAGCTTCCCAAATTTGAAGTCGATTGGTTGAATTGTTCTCGAGATATCGCGTTCACAAGATCTGGGACGGATGGAATCCAATATGGTCAATGGCAGCCATCTTGGATTATGTACCTCAGTGAAAATCAATACCAATGGCCGTCTAACTGATGTGAAGCACCTTCTCAAGTTTGAAGTCGATTGGTCGAATTGTTCTTGAGATATCGCGTTCACAAGATGTGGGACGGACAGAATCCAATTTGGTCAACGGCGGCCATCTTGGATTACGTACCTCAGTGAAAATCAATACCAATGGCCGTCTAACTGATGTGAAGCACCTTCTCAAGTTTGAAGTCGATTGGTCGAATTGTTCTCTAGATATCGCGTTCACAAGATGTGGGACGGACGGACGGACGGAAGGACGGACGGAAGGACGGACGGACGGACGGCTAGCATTTCCAAGTCCTCCCACCACTTCGTGGCGGAGGACAATAAGCCCAGTGCACATGGGAGTTTCTTAAACACCAGTTTCTGGATATTCTGACAATGGCGATTTTGGATCCAAAATTTCATAGGTTACGGTGACTTCCACCTATCGTAACGCCACAGGTTATGGGGCAGGTTACGTTGGAAGTAACTCTTGTAACCCATGCCGTAACCTAGTTCGCAATCTGTCAGCTGTGTGTTCACTTTGGCTTTATCATATACATGTACAGGGCGCGAAATGTTCACGTGTCCACTTGTCGCGGACACGTAAATTTTCTGTGGGACAGGCTGAGGAAAATCAAGCCTGTCGCTTGTGACAGGTAGGATAAATGGTTAGCACTTAGTTCTCACTGTCAAATTTGTATAAATACTCACGAGATCATTGTCTCGGCGATTTTAATAATCCAAATTGAAAGAGCCGCTCAATCCTGCAATTACAACTAAAAGTTTAACTGCAGACAGCATGTGGTCCGCGCTTGGCGCAACGTGATGTCTACGTCATCAATATTTGTGCAGTGTGAGTTGTTTCCACGTCTCCGTAGTTGTGACCTGCGCAGTTGCAGTGCCTGTTCCGTTGACAGTTGAAATTTGACGTTTAAAGTTAAGATTTATCAGCTTCTCCATCATGGATCGTTTTTTGACAAAATCGAGAACGGGGGCAGACGATACGCGGCGAGCACAACAAGTGTCTGAACCCAGGAGTTCACGTGTAATGACTGATTCTGAAGACGACAGTGATGAAGTTGGAATTGCAACAACAACAACACCAGCAAAACGGCGACGAATTTTCAGATTCAGTGCCGACTGGAAGGTCGGACGTCCCTGGTTCGACTTCAATGAGGGTGTTATGTTCTGCTCTTATTGTAAAGAATTTAAAGGAAACAGTCATAAAAATAAATTCATCTCTGGAAACTACCAGATGAAAAAATGGAATGGGTGGAATGGTACAGGTGAATTCTCTTTGGGACAGGTTGAAAAAAAAAGTACCTGTCTCATGTGACAGGTGGAAAAAATAAAACATTTCATGCCCTGATGTATGTACCTATTTTAACAAAAAAGGTCTGCATGGAATTCCTTGGAACTGTTAATATGGTTATTGTAACTCCTGATTGAAACTTCATATCTTTAGTAGCATGATTACTTCCAGTAATTGTACTGATTAAAGGCTGTAATGAGCTGATCACCGAGGAGACAATTCACTGCAGTCAGGCACTTGTGTGTAAGCTACATGTAGGGGAAACGTGATGCACACGTCACAGTGTTTTCCTTCCCGCAAGTGCACAAATAGGTTCCAAAGTTCTTTGAATTTATCTGACAATTTTATATTTATACTATCAGTCAATCAAATACCAGTATGAAAAATAATTTACACATACAACTTTACCGTCATATGAAAAGGAAATGTTGTCAACAGCGGAAAGTGAAAACTACACACCGGTGCATCGTGCGAGACTTTACAACAAGAACACATGTATGTTAAATTGTCGGTATGCATGACAGCGACAGGAAATTCAGCCCATCTTGAATTCTCACCATCCGACGATTATGTCTTCACAATTAGAGATGTACATTATAACAATAATCTGACTGACATGCCTAGCATTTCATAATTCTTCTGATCTTTAGATTGACTGAAAGTTTCGCTGGGTTGAAATCCTGGGTTTCAAGTCGTTAACAGAGAATGCTCTTGGTAAAATGACACGACCTATTCCTTCTCGGGAACATAAAACTCGATTTATCAGCCCTGCACGTATATTATTATTTCAGTCAGGCCATTCATAGAAGTTGGTTTGTTTCAGGCAACAAGTTCCAAGGTAGGCCAGTAGGGAATTTATTATTTTTTCTTTTTGCCTTTTTCAACATATTGAATGCAATAATGACCTTACTAAAGAAGATCTGAACTGTTTCAACCAGATTTAGCCATGCACATGTATAGCTGGATTCACTTACATCTACTGTGTTATGCATTCATGTAACAACTCAGTAAAGTTCCTTGTTAAGGATTGGAAAGAGTTATAGAGAATGTTACTGGAAATTCTGAGAAAAAAAAAATTAAAATAAAACCTACTCCAAAATTGACCAATTATTTTGGGTAGGTGGGATTAACCTGAGACACAAACTTTTTTATGGATGGCCTATCTAGAAAAAAAACCTACATTCAGTCCCAGCGGGGTTTTTACAAAGTTTCCTAAATGAGACGTATCAATACGGCACACAATCTATACCACTGGATCAGTATTAAGCAGGACTCCACGTTCTGATTAGGCAATCTGTGTTTTTCCCCTTCAGATTCATTGATTTCTGAGGGTTTTTTCCCCTCTTCTCCTGCTGATATTGGCATCATTCCTGTCCCGTCTTCACACGAAATCACGTCCACCCCACTGTCTTCCTATTAACCCGAGCGATCGCTTCGATGATACAGCCAATTAAGCGCATTGCGATGCTCGCTGTACTATCTGACCGGCTGTTACTCTGTGTGTCTACCACAAACCTAACACACTATCACCACCACCAACTTCCAATATCAGCTCGGCCTCAATTTAACTTGGCTATATAGACCATCATTACCTGATAACCATTGATTTCTGGTTCATTTGGACCACCTCGCTGCAAAATGTTCCAAGTCGGTTTAAACTTTTCAGAGGCTTAACCATCCCATCACTTAGTTTCCTGGACAACAGTAACCTGCTGAAAATCAATTCCCTCAGAAATGTCAAAATTTATACATGTTGTCTTCAAAATGATAGAAATTATGTTTGCATACGAGATTCGTAGGAAAACATACATGTAGGGACCCGATCTCTACAATGCACTCTTCAGAATTATTTTTTCTAGTTTTGTACCAAAAGCAATAAAATAGCATACCTAATCAGGTTTTACTGCAAGAGAATGTGCTGTCCAAGGCTTGCTTGATTCGAAAACATCAAAATTCAATTGAGAAATATTCTATTTTCTGACCTCATCTGACTTTGTCGAGTTTGGCAGTCATCTGACATGAATACGAAGCTGCGCATCAAAAAACCCCTCGGCTCTGGGTACATTCATAATGTATTCAATTTGAACCAAGATGTCAGGAACACCAAGCAGTCAAGTCACAAATATACAGATTATCAAAAAATTTGCAATTAGAAATGACCCCTAAGATTTCCGTCCAATCAGAGAAACCGGTATTCATTACATAAATTTCTTGATGCATCAATGATGTATACCAAATTTTACATCGAGCATTTGAACGGTATCAGAGATAGAGATCATTAATGATTTCGCATAAATTAAAGATGGCCACCCTTCCTTCCCGCCACTCAGAGGAACTGATGTGGTTATTCATTGAAAATTCTCTTGATACATTGATGCTGTATACCAAGTTTCGTATAGAACACTGAAATGGTATCAGAGATATACATCATTAAAGATTTTGCATAAATTAAAGATGGCCACCAAGGTTTCCGCCCAATCAGAGAAACCAGAACTGTCATTTGTCGTAAGTCTCTTGATGCATCGATGATGTATACCAAATTTTACATCGTGCACTTGAACGGTATCAGAGAACGAGATCATTAATGATTTTGCATAATTAAAGATGGCCGACCATCCTTCTCCCCACTCAGAGGAACTGATGTGGTTATTCATTGCAAGTCAGTTGATACATCGATGCTGTATACCAAGTTTGGTATAGAACACTTAAATTGGATCAGAGATATATATCATTAAAGTTTTTGCATAAATTAAAGATGGCCGCCAAAGTTTTCGGTCAATCAGGTCCCGATTCAAAGTATCTGGATGTATCGATGATGTATACCAACTTTCATATAAAACAACTGAATGGTAACAGAGATATGTATCATTATCGATTTCGCATAAATTAAAGATGGCCTCCAGGATTGCCAGCTAATCAGAAAAGCCGGTTTGGTAATTTATTGAAAGTTGCTTGATGTATCGATGACGTATACCAACTTTCGTATTGAACAGTTGAATGGTTTCCGAGATATGGATCATTATCCATTTCGCATAAAATTAAAGATGGCCGCCAAGGTTTTCACCCAATCAGGTCCCAATTAAATAGGCTTCTGGTCCTTGACTAGGTAAATAAGCATACAAAATTTGGAATTCTTCAGTGGAACCGTTCTCCGGCTATCTCGCTCACGTACAGACGTACGGACGTACGGACAGACGGACGTACAAGACGACGACAATACCCCATGGCCAAAATTGGCCGAGGGGTAAAAAATCTGATATGATTGGATTAGAATGTCAACTTTGACTTGGATCCACATTTTTGGCTTGTGCCCTAGCTATTGGCTAGCTGAGTCATGTTGGCCATATGGTACGTCGTGATTGCCTCATCAACAGGCGGAATATTTCAGTTTGGATAAAAGTAGATTTTCTTTGACAAACTTTGTAGATGAAGGAAATAAACTGTGCCGATCACTGTTCGCAGTTTTAATCATCAGAGGAATATTCACCAATAATATTTCCTATTCATTTTTACTTTATAACCATAATCGTGTAGGTGCATTTTTGCCCCATTTACGGCCTCGCCACTCAGGAGATACTAGATGAGGTACATGTATATAACTGGGTAGATCTCTTTCATGCACGGACATGTATACCCACACACTCACAATGGAGAGCCCATCTCTATACACTCAGAAATTGTCCCAGAATCAACGATCAAGCAATTTTTATTGACCGGGCTCTTTACAAAGCAAACTTTCCTATGGCCCAGCATATCGGATGGACAAGAGCTTTCAGCACAAAGTAAATCCCTGGACAAATACGCTGGTCCCTTCTGGATTTTTTTTTTTTTTTGTACATTGACAGAAACAGTTATCATCCTAATCGTCAGAGCACAGATTTACACATCTTAAAATCGGATCAGGAAAGAAATTCTGATTTTATAACCAAGTTATTCTTTTAATGCCTCCTCAGACCAGGCCATTAAAAGTGAAGATTGTCGTTCACTGTAGGTGGCACAATCTGACCAGGCAACAGCAATTAATGTTGCGATGAACGGATTCCCCGGGGATTATACACCATGATATAAAATGATAATCTCGGTCCTCAAAGTGGCAGAGACCCAGTAAAACAGAGCGATGATGAGAGGCTATAAACACCATAATTAACAATGCAAAATTAGTTACGCTAATTAAAACAGTTTCTAAAATAGAGCGCCTCGAGTCAAAGCCTCCTGTGGGGACTGTCATATTATGGCAGGGACATGGATGAGAGGGCTTATATCATTTGTACCATCTGTCCAGATATTTAATCCCAAACTGCCAGCATATCCCCAAAAACAACTCCTGATTGATGCTGCACTTTATATAATGCAAAATGTTTTTTTTCAGTCACACAGCGAACATTATAGCTTTATTTTCAGAGGGCAATGCTCGCCAATACATTTACTCTCAGTTACAAAACTGTTCTTCCTAGGGGCCTTCCCAAAAAAAACTAATTCCAAGCATTTATCTATGTTTAAAATAGTATCAGTACCTAGATATTCAGTCCTTGCGTTTGGAGGTGAGCGATCGCTCTCGCGCACCATCGCTCACCTAAATCATATCCCAGGTACACTGTTTTTCGCGCACCTAGATTCAGCAGATTAAATATAGAAATAAGTAGGCTGTATCTGCTAACGGCCTTATTATTAAATGTACGGGCAGTTGGTGTTAATTTTGCGAACTCTTCCACACTGAAAATCACTGTGGGAATAAACTGAAATGCCTTTAATAAATTTTAATCAGCAAACGATCGCCGTCAATTCCAGCGCGGCCATAATTTCTTCGCTTGTTTGACAATCGGCAGTCTCTTGCACAGGCTATTCCTAGCATGGGATCGTGCAATATTTGCCACGTGCGCGGAGAGCTGAAAACAATGGCGGTAACTGCAGCAAATCTTCCTTGAACAAGTTGAAGCAGTTGACGAAGTTTTCTAAGAAAGGTAGATGATTTACACATCATTATCAGCACACAGAGCCTGTAGTCAGTAGGATGTCAATACTCTTGGGCAATATTGAACTGGGACTCGTCTGATCATTCGTCAACCATTCTTCTCGTTCACTTAAATACTATCGGCCGATTATTTTGGAGAACCTCCACAGACACTGCTCTTCGCGCATGATTGGTTCCGACGAGTATTGTATGCAGAGTGAGCTTGCTCAATCTTTTGGTACGTACTACCTACTGGTGACTGTTGAAATCTTCATCACTTTTGATATTGACTTGTATAAATTGAAATAGAATAATTTATTTTCATAAATTTTTCGTTTGAAAATAAATTGAAAAATAAAATAATTTAATCAAAAATATAATATGGTAGGTTAAACAATTAAAACAAAATCACTCCCCTCACGAAATTTGGGTGAGCGATTTTCAGCTCTCGTATTAGCTCTCCTCGGTTAATTTAGGTACACTTTTTTTAGCTCACCATCTTTTTACAAAAGACAAGGACTGGATATTTCTAATTATTCAAAGTAAATAATTATTTAAAGAGATTTTAGCAATATATTCAAGACACATTCTCTTATTGTGTCAACGTTAAATCCTACTCCCTCTCTCACTTTTTTGTGTCCATAATACACCAATATATATAAATTATAATACCGGCAGTATTTATCTAGTCAAGGTCTAAATTTGAGGCATGTCAAATTGCATAATTGGAGCAAAGTGCTGCATACTGGCCATACATGCAGCATGGGCAGTTGTAGTCTGTAATAATCTTACCAAAATTCAATTTTTAACAAGAATAAATCCCTGGCATTTCTAGTTAAAAAAAAAAACAACAACAACATTTGCTGCCCTTTTCACCCCCTGCCCCCTTTTCTTCCACTTTTCTTTAATAAGGGTCACTTTTCTTTAATAAGGGTCCCTTTTCAGGGGTTTTTCTAGACACTTTTTTCATCGTGGTAACCACGATGAAAAACAATTACAAATTGAGTTTTTGCAAAATTTTGTAAATTGAGTTTTATTGCCAAAAATTGAGTTTTCTAAAATTTTGAGAATTTCCGCGCCGAAGGCGTGCGAAAAATTGAGTTTCTACGAAATAAATTGAGTTTCTGAGAAATCTAAACTGAGTTTCGTCGTCTGTTATCCCGTCCCCCTCCCCCAAAACCCCCGCGAGAAATAAAAAAAAAACGTGTGACCAGCCACGCCACTCGAGTCGAGATAAGCACTCGGGATTTGTAACTGATGTGCAGACAGATAACTTGTGTACCTTTATTATTCAATCGTATAGCTCCGATAAGGACGTCTGGTCTTGAACTTTTCTCATTTCAGTCGTATAGGTCTGATAAAGACATTGTCCTGAACGTTTCTCATTTCAAAGCAAATTGTTCGGCGACGTTTTCGACGATCGAACTAGCCCACCATTTTGATATTTCAAAGTTACGTCCCCTCTTTTTAGTCCACTCGGGAACCACTGCTGTCATACTGCTGTGGCTTATGAGTCTGGTCCCCGAGACACGCTGTCCGTCAATCTCCGGGGTTTTCGGTTAAGTTCGGAACCAAGACAACGTCCATGTCCATTTGCGATAAAAAATGTCGCGAATGTATTTATTGTAAGTTTCCCACATTCAGGAGGGTATTCTCACTGTATACTTAGCAAACAAACTTGTATGCAGCTATGTATGACACACAACTTTGCTTGATGAGCTTCATAACATTACTGACCTGTTCATTCACGATGAAAAATAAGTGTCCTACTAAAAAGATAAAAAAATTGAGTTTCCAGACTGCATGCGATGAAAAACCCGAAAAAATTTAGTTTTGTCGTTTATTTTGCGCGCTGTAGGCGCGCCGAAAAATTGAGTTTTTCATCTTTTTGAAATTGAGTTATATAAAGGAAAAGTGTCTAAAATAACCCCTGCTTTTGTATGTAAATAGGGGAGTTAATGTTACAGTACAAGGCAGAAATAACTTGCTCATAAACGCGAGTGAAAAAAAACATTTTCGCGACTATAATTTATTAATCGCAGCCGGAAAACTCGCCTAAATCGCGCAAAAAAACAAAAGCATAATCGCGACTGAAACGCGTACGGTCGACGCGTTTCAGTCGAGATTATGCTTTTGTTTTTTTGCGCGATTTAGGCGAGTTTTCCGGCTGCGATTAATAAATTAAAGTCGCGAAAATCTTTTTTTTCACTCGCGTTTATGAGCAAGTTATTTCTGCCTGCCCTTGTACTGTATGCTTCAAATCCTGAATGTTTGCTTCTTGCAACATCTCCACAAATGATATATAGCAGTTTCTGACCAAACAGGTCAGGCGAATGCAAGGGCAATACAATTTTGAGAGGGGAAAAAATACTGTAAAATTTGAGAGGGGAAAAGACAATGTGTGTGCCAACAAGTTAGAATTTGGTGGATTTTGGATGAACAGACAGAGATGCCGGATGTTCGTAGATTCATACATTATGTCACCAGGTCGGGGAAATGAGTGCTCTCCAGTTCGGTGGTAAAAGGTTCTTTTTCTTGAATAACTTAAATTATGAACAAATTTGCAGTTTTTCTTTTGATCATATATTTGTATAAAGGTAAATGTACTTTAAAGAAATAGTTGCCCATCTGCAATGTACTTCAGGAGATAGAAAGTGCTCTTCGTTTACTCAAATTACCATTTCAACATGTTCAAACATGATCCTCAATCATATACATGCCAGTGGCAACTGATAAAAAAATTGTTCATATTCTTACAAGAAAACTAACTTTTCTACCTTAAAAACTTGAGATCCTGCATTTCCCTCACCTGGTTACTGGATAAAGATGCCATGATTAGTTATTATTGCATCAACAACTGCTCCAGGCCTTATTATGATTTGAATTCTCAAAAACTTGATCTTCTCATTGGGAGAGTTTTTGACAAGAGTAAGTGATTAGGATTCAATGTCGTTTTCAACAATTTTTCAGTCATTACGATGGCGCCTACAAGTGCCAGGACACGGAGAGTGCCCACAGTTCCTATTATCCTGGACACTGATCAGCCCAGCCAGTACAGCACAATTTTTTGACAGTTGTTGGGTGACTTTTAATATGAACACTGCCCGCATCAGAGTTTGGTACATTGACACAATAATATAGTACTCTGACTGGTACTTAGTATTCGATTCACAAGTCTAGGTTCATTATGACCTGGGTGAGGCTCTATTTACATGACCCTATTGAAAACAGAGGCAATACAAACGGCATGTCTAGAATTAATTAGATTAATCTCTTGAGGTCCAGGATTATGGACACAGGCCTTCAGGAACAAACCGACTCAGTGCAGTCCCAAAGCTCCATGCAACAAACCCCTGAAAATATAACCTTGAACACTGCTAGATTTAATTTAAGTTAATGGGTCCCACTGAACCATTTAAATACATACAAGATTAACATTCATCATAAAACTCTACCTAGGATTTTTCTCTAATGCCCGGCATTACTAATGGGCTTAAATTTCGGACATCCCACAAGCTATTTGCAGACATGTATTAAAGCTGTACCCTCTCAATACCAATTGATACACTTGAAATTAACGCCTGAATGAGCAGATCTGTGAAGGAGAATGGAAAGAATTGTGATCGGCTGACAATCAAATCAAAGATTCAGTACCCAAAGTTTAACTTTAAGCTGTACAAGTAAATCAGCACTGTCTCGAGACAGATGAGGCATTTCTGCACACACGTTTTCAAAACGAGGTGAACGCTGCATTACCAAGGCATTCATGGATACTGACATTGGTCAGAACCGTCATGAGGAACTTTGCGATGCAGGACTTCTCTGCAACATTGCAAGGTTGCATATCATGTTGAAAACGGACATTTGGAACCATATACTCATTTCCAAACGAGGCGAAAGCTGTTTTGTGGGAAACGACTGATACAAGTACAAGTACATGTAGGAATAACAAATTTTGGTTGACTCGGCCAAATCAGACTAGACCAAGCTGGTGGGATATCCTTTGATGCTGCCACGGTCTAGCCAGTGTGGCACCATAATGCAGGATAGATATATGGAGACTCAGATGGTGTTCCTACTTCCCCTCTCAGACGACAGATTAGTCCAAATGCAGTTGTGATGTCATAATGCTTTTAAATAACCATGTCATTGGCACCTAAAAACCAAAATCAATTGAAATCAGTAATATTGTTGGGGAGCATTGTAAGGATATTAATTCATTAAGATTGAAAGAATATATGTATACTGTGCCAGTTGAGGAATCACGGATATATCATGGCAGCTTGAGACATGCGTAATAAAGGTGTTTGTTCCCTCATTAGATCAATCCATTTACCTTTCAGGTATAGCAATTTGGCATTTGGACAGGAAGGTGTAGTTATAGTTTTTTGGTATACAACCATAAAACAAACCTTATGGTTCTTGCCAAAATCCATTTAAGGATGTCCGCTGGTGGTAAATCAAAGTAATTAACTTTTTGAATAATGTGTGTTGTTGCCTTCATAATTGTGTAATATGAGGAAAAACAAAGGAAAAAATATAGGTTGGTGTGCATTTTTTAGCTGTAGGCAACGTTAAGTGGACTGACCCATGCTCAATTTGATAACCCAGGAAGCATAGGGAATAGCCCTAGTTTTGAAGCATATTCATGAAAAATTCATATAAATAGTATTTAACTTTTTCTTATATTCTAACTGTTTGCAGATAATCACAATGTCTATCAAAATTTAGCAAATGGGATGTATGTTGGTGTGCAAAATTCTCGGCTAGAAGGCTTTTGAAGGAAATCACCATCTCTCAACCTAGGGAAGGGAGATAACCCAATAGAATACGAAGCTGCGCATCAAAAAACCCCTCGGCTCTGGGTACATTCATAATGTATTCAATTTGAACCAAGATGTCAGGAACACCAAGCAGTGAAGTCACAAATATACAGATTTTGCAATTATAAATGACCCCTAAGATTTCCGTCCAATCAGAGAAACCGGTATTCATTACATAAATTTCTTGATGCATCAATGATGTATACCAAATTTTATATCGAGCATTTGAACGGTATCAGAGATAGAGATCATTAATGATTTCGCATAAATTAAAGATGGCCGCCCTTCCTTCCCGCCACTCAGAGGAACTGATGTGGTTATTCATTGAAATTTCTCTTGATACATTGATGCTGTATACCAAGTTTCGTATAGAACACTGAAATGGTATCAGAGATATACATCATTAAAGATTTTGCATAAATTAAAGATGGCCACCAAGGTTTCCGCCCAATCAGAGAAACCAGAACTGTCATTTGTCGTAAGTCTCTTGATGCATCGATGATGTATACCAAATTTTACATCGTGCACTTGAACGGTATCAGAGAACGAGATCATTAATGATTTTGCATAAATTAAAGATGGCCGACCATCCTTCTCCCCACTCAGAGGAACTGATGTGGTTATTCATTGCAAGTCAGTTGATACATCGATGCTGTATACCAAGTTTGGTATAGAACACTTATATTGGATCAGAGATATATATCATTAAAGTTTTTGCATAAATTAAAGATGGCCACCAAAGTTTTCGGTCAATCAGGTCCCGATTCAAAGCATCTGGATGTATCGATGATGTATACCAACTTTCTTATAAAACAACTGAATGGTAACAGAGATACGTATCATTATCGATTTCGCATAAATTAAAGATGGCCTCCAGGATTTCCAGCTAATCAGAAAAGCCAGTTTGGTAATTTATTGAAAGTTGCTTGATGTATCGATGATGTATACCAACTTTCGTATTGAACAGTTGAATGGTTTCCGAGATATGGATCATTATCCATTTCGCATAAAATTAAAGATGGCCGCCAAGGTTTTCACCCAATCAGGTCCCAATTAAATAGGTTTCTGGTCCTTGACTAGGTAAATAAGCATACCAAATTTGGAATTCTTCAGTGGAACCGTTCTCCGGCTATCTCGCTCACGTACAGACGTACGGACGTACGGACATACGGACGTACGGACATACGGACGTATGGACAGACGGACGTACAAGACGACGACAATACCCCATGGCCAAAATTGGCCGAGGGGTAAAAAATGGAACTTGATGCTCCCTCGCTTACGCTCAGCATTAAGAGGATAGAACAAGGACTGGTTCGCTCGGTGTCAGTATAATGTGACTGAGTGGGGTGTCATGTCTGCCTGCGGCATGATATTTCAGTGGGACAGCACTATAAAATGGCAGCATCAGATCTGCTCTGTTACAAGTAGGTACCCCTGCCCCTCCCCCTCCCCTCCCTTCCCTTCCCCGTCGTCATATAGCTGAAAAAATGTTGAAAGCGACGTTAAACTCTGTTCACTCGCTCACCCTTTTAATACGAAGCTGCGCATCTGAAAACCCCTCGGCTCTGGGCGCCAGCCATTCATAATGTATTCAATTTAAAACAAGACTTCAGGAACACCAAGCAGTCAAGTAACAAATATACAGATTATGAAAAATTTTGCCATTAGAAATGGCCTCAAACGTTTCCGTCCAATCAGAGAAACCGGTATTCATTACATAAGTCTGTTGATGCATCGACGATGTATACCAAATTTTACATCGAACATTTGAAAATTATCTGAGATAGAGATCCCTAATGATTTCGCATAAATTAAAGATGGCCGCCCATCCTTCCCACCACTCAGAGAAACTGATGTGGTTATTCATTGCAAGTCTCTTGATACATAGATTCTGTATACCAAGTTTCATATAGAACACTGAAATGGTATCAAAGATAAACATCATTAAAGATTTTGCATAAATTAAAGATGGCCACCAAGGTTTCCGCCCAAGCAGAAAAACCAGAACTGTCTATTGATACATCGATGATGTATACCAAATTTTACATCGAGCACTGGAACCGTATCAGAGATATAGATCATTAATGATTTCGCATAAATTAAAGATGGCTGCCCATCCTTCCCGCCACTCAGAGGAACCGATGTGGTTATTCATTGCAAGTCTCTTGATACATCGATGCTGGATACCAAGTTTCATATAGAACACTGAAATGGTATCAAAGATATATATCATTGAAGATTTTGCATAAATTAAAGATGGCCGCCAAGGTTCCGCCCAATCAGAAACGCCAGAACTGTCGTAAGTCTATTGATGCTTCGATGATATATACCAAATTTTACATCGAGCACTCGAACAGTATCAGAGATAGAGATCATTAATGATTTTCCATAAATTAAAGATGGCCGCCCATCCTTCCCGCCACTCAGAGGAACTGATGTGGCTATACATTGCAGATCTCTTGATACATCGATGCTGTATACCAAGTTTCGTATAGAACACTTGAGTGGTATCAGAGATATATATCATTGAAGATTTTGCATAAATTAAAGATGGCCGCCAAGGTTTTCACCGAATCAGGGAAACTGGTTTGGTCATTCCTTTGAAGTTTCTTGATGCATCGATGATCTATACCAAGTTTCACACTGAACAGAGAAATGATACCTAAGATACACAAGATTAATGATTTCGCATAAATTAAATATGGCCGCCAAAGTTTCCAACCAATCAGGTCCAGATTCAATAGGGTTCTGGGTCAGGAGCATATGGATGTGCAGTGCAAGTTTGGGGTGCCTAGGGTAAGTCGTTCTAAAGATATCTTGGTAACAAGAAAGCTGTGATGGTTTCGCATAAATTAAAGATGGCCGCCAAAGTTTCCAACCAATCAGGTCCAGATTCAATAGGGTTCTGGGTCACAAGCATACAGATGTGCACTGCAAGTTTCGTTTGCCTAGGGTAAGTCGTTCTGAAGATATCTTGGTAACGAGAAAGGTGTGACGGACAGACGGACAGGCGGACAGACGGACGGACGGACAGACGGACAGACGTACATGACGACGACAATACCCTTCGGCCAAATTTTGGCCGAGGGGTAAAAACAGGCAAAATGGCTGCCAAAGTCAAACACCACCAGCGGACATCCTTAAAGGCCTGCCAAACCTAAATCTATCCACATAGCAAGAAGGCATAATCCAATCATTATTTTAAAATGGAATCTCTGAAAAAGGAAAATCATACTCAATTCTATGTGTGCATACCCACCCATCCATCCATCCATCAACAGAACTTTGCAAGCTAGATGGTGTCATTCCCGAACCAAGCTACAAGTTCATAAATTTGGGATTTGCCAGTCTCGGAGAGATCATATAATATTTATAGTGAAGTAGCAGCAGTTTGGGCAAAATGATGATAAATATGATAGCAAATGGAATCCTGATAGTGTGCAGATTAAATCAACCTGATGGAATCCACTGGAAACCTTACAATTCCTAAGCACTGGTGGAATTCAAGACTCAGCATCGTGGGCTTCCAACGACCAACATTAATGAAGATGAACTGGCTGTGTGGTAGTACTTTAACTACTCCTACACCGCACAGCCACCGTTTATGAATAAATAACAAGGCGATGTCACAAAAATAATCAGCCTCTGTAAATAACGACTAAAACAAATGGTTTCCAACAAATCCGACGCATTTTTTTTCTTCTTATTTCAATGGGAATAATGGCTTAACAAATCTCGAAAACATCGCCTGAATCATGATCCCACAAAATCTTGTACACTCCTAAAAATAAGCTTAAGAGTGTGGAAACTGAGCACTCAATAGCCATAATGAATTTCTCCCTCCAGTCCAAAAGAACTATTTGATATCACAACGTTATTGCAAATGGTAGCCATATTTAACACCATATTGGCAAAGGTCGTTTAACGTTTCTTTTACATCCTTGTTCTCTTGAACCTCTTTTTTCAGGTATATCTACTTCTTGTTATAGATAAAGAAAGGCATCAAACTACAGGGAGATTTTTAACTTGACACATAATGGTGACAGTCCATTATTGCATACATGTACACCATTCCATCAGGAATTTACAGGGAATCAGGAAGCATTCAAGGCTATGAAGACTATAATTAGTGAACATTACTGCTGTGGGAATACAGTTAACTTGTGACCACGAGGTCTACAATGGCCATAAGGCAGACAGAAACAATCAGTGTCGTGCTGCCAGGAACTGTAAAATTAGAGTGGGAAGAACATATCCGCTCATTCACAGGCCCGAAGCTTTAAGGTGAGAATTTCTTACCCAGTATATTGCCATGGAATGTACAGAATGATTGGAGATCCAACTGAAGCAATTGTGCCAGTCCAGGAAAAGCAGAGAAAAGAATCGAAGAGCTTCTTTTAAATGGTCACACTTAATTGGCTTTTCTCAATATAAATTTCTAACAGAATATTCTAGCTACATGTATGTGATAACAGCATGTTTTTGAAAATGACTCAATTTGAGGCCGAAATTCTGAACTACCAAAATGGACTTACTCGGAGAAACAATACGAATTACAGTTAGTGACTGTGTTCTTGAATATGGTTCGGATACCATATGGCCATAATAAAACCTAAAATAATTACGCTATAACATCTGCAAAATACACCTGGAGCAAAACATGAAAAGATCAAACATTTATCAAAGATCAAGCAAGGTTCAAATTCAATGTCATTTTACAACAATGCAACTTCCCTCGGCATCTAACTAACAAAATGGACTGAAGATAATTCCTCAAATTATTCTATCATCCTATTAAAATTCAATCACCCCCAATTTTGTGAAAAAAATTCAATCCAGCATTCTAATAAGTTTGATCACCCTGTGAAATGATTATAAAAAATAAGAAATCGATTATCTGCATAGTTTTGGACCATTTTGTCAAATAAATTTTCTAATAAATTTGATCACGGGTCCCTGATTTTATGTTAGAAAATTTCACCATACCACAAGTAATTTGCAGTAAGTGGATCTACTGGATCAAAGATGTAATCAGCTTCAAAACTGAAGAAATTGTTCAACTCTCAACTGTGCTGTTTTCAGCATCGAAGCATACGGAGGCACCATAGTTTTCCTATTCAACAACAGCCGGTCTAACATCAGTGAATCTGTTGTCTAAAGTGACTCTATTGTTTAAAATTTGTATGCAGAAAAGCTCATGCTGCCGACTTCCTGCAAATACATGTAGTGCGATTCCACCCTCACCACCAGGTCTTTCCCTGCCCTTCTCTTCTATGGTCGGAAGCTCTGGTAAACACTTTGAGGTAGGCAGAATATGGGAAGGACTATTTGTCTTTATGCCCCAGGGTACAGTACTTTCAGGCTACAGAAATATTGCCAGCCAAAATATTGCGGATCCCTACCTATATTTTAGGCGCACAAATGTTTTTCATTTTTTATCGTCCCAGTGTGCATCAGATATTTTAAACCCACATTCAGAGAAAATTTTGTCCAATATTTTTTTCCAAATACCAAAACAGAACATCCCAGCAATGAATGTCAATATTCCGAGGTATATTTTTCCTTAGGTATGCTCGCCAGTCTCTGTGATGATCGCAACGGTACTGTTTGAGAGTACGAGTGTTTGTATGATTGGAACAGAAAGTTCTGACAGTGCAAGTGCTGTATTACATTTAATTCAATTTGAGTTTACAGACATGGCAGTGTGCCTAACGCCACAGGACCTACGAAGTAGGGTTTGATATGATTTAAGTATGTACTCGAGAGATGACTTGGGGGCCCTATGTGCTACCGTGAGAGAATTTATATAGCAGTCTCTAATTGACAATGGGTACTATTAACTTTCCCAGATGTCACTGCTGGTGAGTCATTAGCGTAGCAACCATTATCGCCCTCAGTTCCTATTACCCTGGACACTTATCAGCCCAGCAGTATACAGCACGAGGTCACTCATCGAAGTCTTGAACGGGCTCAAAGTCGCTTAACTTTGGTGATTTTACGAGAACCGGTGTGTCCAACATGATATGCCGTATCAGGGAACCTTCAAAAGTCACAGTGAAACATACAGCCAAGGGTTCCTGATGGGCATGACAGTGCACTCACTGAGCCATCAATAAATAATAAAAAAATAATTATAAATCAAATTTTCATCAGAATTCGGTCAGCTCAGAACTTGCTGGTAACAATGACCTAATGCACGTTCAATGCAAAAAAATCAAGGTTCTAATGTCAACGGTTCTCCTTATTTTGCCGACGAAAGGATTCGGATGAAATGACTGACTGACTCACTCACTTACTCATTACCGGACAATTTGCAAATGGTAGCCTACTTCGTAGGAATATAATTAAAATGCACATTCCTTCATAACATCTCTTATCAAAAAAGGGAAAACAATCAAACAATTGTATATCTGAATTAAAATCTACCACAATTAACACAAGCAAATTAAAATCATTTGAACTTGTAAATACTTCAGTACTTAAAAATTAAAAATTTCATTATAACTTATATAAGCGACAAGTTTAGTTCAGCTCATGTACATGCGGCAAAGAATGAGGAAAAGACGAGAGAAAAACACAAAGTGGGAAGTTATTGAACTGCTTACATAATACTTCAATACAGGAAAAGAATTATATTATGCAATGACTGCGGAGAACATGTCAAGCTGCTAGAATCAACACATAAACACGAAGTTCGACCCTTCGTCTCAGCCATATTTACTCTGTGCAAAGGCTTACATAAGCTGAACGTAAGGATATAAACTTGCTCTGTTGTGCGTCACAAACTGTGTTAAGGTCCTGCTGGCACACTGCCACATCACAGGTTCGCTAATCCCTCCAGTCAGGTAATAAACAGGGAGTACCTGATAGTTTTAAATGAACTCGAGAGACATCGTAATGCCAGTCATGTTCCACAAACCACGGTAATACCCAGTTGTGAGAGCTTACATCACCCTAGGTGAAAGTCAGGTTGTTTTGGGAGCTACATTTTTTTTCAGCTGCACAGCAAAACAAGATAAAGAGTTTAGACCCGTATCTGTGTGATGTTAAGGCCCAACAAACAGCAAACACCTGGTGATTATCATTAGGCTAATGACACTTGTTTTGTTGTTTCTCGTCAGACTGTTTTTCAAAAGGGATGTGAGTGGGGTCTTACTTTTCATTTTTCAAGTCTCATTATTTAAAATAAATTTGAGCGGGCATCATTTGGCCACAATGTTTGATAATGTTTAAACAAACAAGTTATCTCCCCTGATGGGATTTTCCATGGGGGCATATTATTTTTGTCAATCTTGCGATGTCTATCATCAGATTACTGATTTGAAGAGTTTTTGGGGTTGTTGAGCAAAATGAGATTGGCTTAATCGTGTTACTGAATTCAACATGTTCAACGTGAGAAATTGTGCTCGGGAAGTACATCAAAGCTGGAAAAGCAGCAAATATTGAATTTTTTTTTAATAATGGAGGAAAAAATGGGGCAGTTGGTAAAATGATGGCGGGCACTAATGGGAAACAAGGAATCAAGTGTGCAAGGCCTTATACATGTAGATGTGATTTTAACAAGGAACTTGCTTCGCACTCCCATTTTGTCACTCCAATATAAAGAATAACCCTTAGCACAATTATCGAGCTAAGTCACGTTTTCACATCATGCAGAGTTCTTCCTCTTACTTCAGTGAAGATAATATCCCCCCAGTTCCAGAGGTTGAGTTTTTGACAGTACAATACAATGATTAACCCCTCGTTATCCATTCATTGTTACAGCAGTATTGAATGTACGCCAATGGGTCATGTTCATGGGGATAATGTGTACCATATCTCTCCAGAGCTGCTCTGGTTGCTCGACTGGTGAATGGCAGCCTGGCGCATTAGAGCGATCAAAAAGCCTGGTTGTAGTCTACCCACCAATCAAAACAGGTTACTGATAAGCCAATCATAATTGTTTGAATTTGCCATTATGGAGGAATACTTATTGGAGGCAAGAGAAGGAAAAGCTGTTGGAATGGCAGTTTGGTGCTTTTCCTTCTCTTGCCTCCAATAAAGTTCAAATTCTTAGGGGATGAAAGTGTTCCATAAGTTAAAGAAAAATATCCCTTAATAAAGTAATACTTTTTATGCATTTGAACTGAAAATTACCTCATTTTGGAAATTACCCAGTTTTGTACGAGTATGTTTTCTAGTCATGGATGTGGATTAAACTTTTAAGAATTTGACATTCATAACCACATTAGGCTTATTGGGAAGTTTTTAACTTACTTTTACATTTCATCTATGGAAACCAATTAGAATCCTGTTTACAACCACTAAATTGTCACCATACCATTAGTGACGTTAATGACATTTCGATCAGTTATGGGAGATAATCATTTCACCACTGACTCATAATATTTGCAGAAATCAGTTGTTTCCTCAATTCCATGCAGTTATATAATCATGTGTAAATCTTCCTGGGTTTTTATTTTTTCTCGCTATCCTGGGAAGCCGGACATATGTATCAGGGGATAGATAACACATTAATGCTATTACAATAAATAGAGTTCCTCGTAATCATGTTAAGTAAACCACAGCTAGAGAAACCAGGAAATCAGATTTTTTAATTAGCTCAGTAATTAGCTTGAGCACTACTTATTAAATAATAATATCACAAATACAACCTCTTTGTTACTTTGTATGATTATACAGTGAATGCAGGTTATATATTGTAACCACTCCAGAATCAGCTTGAATCAATAGCGAATATGCACCATTCTCGTGTGGTCTTAAATAGAGTACAGCCAGATGATGGAAGATACACAGGACAGGGGTCAAAATTTTCAAAATAATTTATCTGCCAAATGAGAAAGGTGACCAAAAGTTTACATGTTACCTTTATTAATTACCTGAACATGCGAACGTTGAAATTGTCAAGTACATCAAGATTAATGACAAAACGACATGTTGCAAGCTACATGTACCAATGAAGCAGCTGTTTTGAATGAATTTTTTTCAAAGATATATTTTGAACACAAAAAGAAATTATTGGCTACCTGTCACTGGAGACAGGTACTTCATTTCTCTGCCTGTCTCTTTCAAAAATTGCCTTATACCACAGGTAATCAGGTGCAAAATCCATTCAACAGGGGTCAAAATTAACATGTACCTTTTTAACGAGACAGGTAGAAAAATAAAAATCCCTGTTTCAAGTGACAGGCAGCCAATTCATTTTTGCTCAAAAACCTACAAACTGAATGAAAGAAACTGCCAAGAGATTAATTAATAGACACACATTAAATTAATCAAGCCTGAAAATTATTTTTTTATCATATGTAATGTAGTGCATACAGGCTACTGTTGAAAACAGAGTCTGTGGGGCTTTTGCACAGATCCCAAAAAGAACATTCTCATACTGTTCATCATTTTCATAGAATAGCTTTCATGTATCATCGGGAGATGATGCTGCTAAATGTATGCATATTTTCACAATAAACCAATCTGTGGGAGAACTACAATTCCCAAATTCCTCGTCTACCGAAGTAATTGGAAATTGGATTGAACCCTGCAGGTGTTCCAAAGTACAATTTGCTCAGATTATCAAAACATTATCAGATCAAAGTTAGATCAAGCCCTCTTGGGCACATGGTTTGCTCGGAATAAATAGAGATGGCAAAGGCAAAGAGGCAAATCAGATGCAAAATGGTCAAAACAGCGAGTATGGGATGGAAATATCGTTTCTAGTGTGGGGATTAATTCAGTCATTCTCCACCCTTGGGGAGTGACCAGACATGGGTCCAGCTGTGCCCAGACTCCCCTGCGGGTATGCAATGGTCAAACAAGCTGGTCAAGTGGTCACCCAGTGTCCCCAAGAGAGGGATGACCGTGACACAGTGATACCACTGACTGTATTAATGGCAGCAAATAAATGACATTAGTCATTCATTTTCTGGAGTCATCATACACATTATTGTAACGACAGTGGGGTTATTATTCTGGTTGTTTTTGCTCTCAGTGGGAAATCAAGATTCTGGACATGCTGGGGCCACAGCAGGAATGGAGATACTATGGCCACAGCAGGGATGGAGATACTATGGCCACAGCAGGGATGGAGATACTATGGCCACAGCAGGGATGGAGATACTATGGCCGCAGCAGGGATGGAGATACTATGGCAAATTTCCCATAAATGTGCGGGACTAAATGATAACATAATAAGAATATTATAATAATAACACAATCAGATTTCGCTATAATTTTGAAAAAAAGTCTGCAGGCTGTAGAATGTACCAGAGCAGAACGGCTTGACATGATGGAGCTACATGCGTCTAATATCATAATATTAAAACTTGCATTTAACATGGAAGTTATTGGATATTGCACTGTGTGCAAACATGCAGTGAGATTGAGAACATCTGAAAAATAGGACTACAGACATGCCAAAATATATCAGTGTACAGAATTGCCAATTATAAAGAATGGATCGGATATACAAGGTATGGCATGTACATATTCTACCCAAGTGTGGAGCTGTGGAAACTATTGGATTGATATTAAAGGTGTAATATTGCAGTAAATTCATCTTCAGTTGAATCCGCTGACCATCTGGACATTTGGTCAACATATGTACATGTATAGTGTTCCCACTTGTGGTGGTAATCATTCATATCAACACCTTGGACAGCTGACCACAGGCCTGAGATTATCATGACTGGTCAATCATTTCACACTGACCACATGGTCTTCTCATTATGAGGAGTAAGATGTACTGTTTACTGGCATGTGCCAATACAGCGGACTCCGATTGGGCCATTATCTAGACAGATCATTTCTCTGCAACTAAATATCCATGACACATGTTAGATCGACCTATGTCCCTAAATATGTCCAAATGATAATAGCTTACAGCTACATGTTCATAAATCACTACATGTTAAGGTATAAGAGCTGTCAAGTTGTGAAGATGCCAATGTAATCTATCCAATCCATGCGCACCTGGGGATAGTATGTGAGGGAGATAGGATGATTCAAGCATGGTAACTGTTTAATGGTAGTATATAGCAGAGTGAGTTAGATAGAACTTACTGCCACTTAGATATACAGACCTGTAGGTATGTTATCCAGGAAATAATAATTGGATTGGGAAGAAGTGGTGGTGGGGGGATTTCACTGAAGTTCACCAGGTAAAATTCAAATGATTCAAACCTAAGTGAAAGGCTAAATTCCAAAAACTCTCCCTGAACTTTCCAGGTCCATAGAAACCTTTTTAGAACCTTCGAACCAAGTACAAGACCTGGCCATCGTGAAATAATTTAGCCTGCTTCACAACATCCTGGGGTAATATCTGTTAGCTCTCCTTCTTCCCCCTAAAATCTACTGGGTATATATGCGAGTCAGACGGGTGGATCAAATTTATTCTGTGTTCAACATTTTTTTAGAGAAAACAATTTGACGAATTTTCCAGGATCTCATCTGAATAAGGTCATTTTGCAAGGATTTCCAGGCTTTCCAATACATTTTCCCAGAATTCAACGAAATCAAGACCATTAACAACCCTGGATTTGGCACTGAAGCCACAAAGGTTGAAAAAGTGTGGACCATTCATCAAACGAATATGATACTACAATGTGGACACAGGTAGATGTAAGCAATCATGGTATAACTTTACAAACGACATGAATTATTGTAGACTTACCTGTACCAGAATGGAAGTTTATCCATAAATCTCGGTCAGACGCAGCTTACAGTTCCAATCATCTAGGATTGCCTTCATCAATTTGTACACCTGGGGAACCTGTTAAAATAGGAACAAGTTTATGTGTAAAATCTGAAAAAAAATGTTCTGCTCCTAGAGGGGAAAAAACACCATATATCAGTGGAGTTCCTGTCTACATCAGTCGACAACATCTAGACATACATTTTCGGCAAAAAAATGTTTTTACTACCTGTACGTCTCATGGGATATTATTTTGGAGCACCAGTTTGGCATTTCAGGTCATCTAACATTAGATGTACCGGTATAAAGAGATATTTTCATAGATATTTTTCTTGCTGATCATTCAAAGGATTTTCTTGAAATTTCAGCACAAAAATGTTTTGAGGATGTGAAAATTTTCACCACTGTGACAATGATAAGCACAGCAAATATTGCTGGAAATTTCATGCATATGATTTTGTTTTCACACATATTTTGATGGCTCAACATCTTCAGACAACATGTACATATAGCAAAAAATGGACAGTGCAATATACATGTAACCCATTATAATTGTGAATGGAGTCTGGAAACATCATCCATCAAATTACATTACACCACCCAAAACTAAGAGAATTTGACCAGTATACAGATGGGCTCTCAGAAAATCATCACATTTGATCATTAGATCTGTAATTGGGTTTCATCTCCAGTGTGAATTGAGGTGGAAATGTATTTGAGGGTTGTTTGAAGACGGGGCACAAGAAGGGCCCCGACGTGATCAGATATGTCAAAGGGGCAGACTAATTAATTGCAATTTTGATTTTTCTCTCGAGCTTTGTTCTCCAGCACACGTTCCCACATCCTGGAGGCATACACATGTAAATGTAGGCGCTGATAAGATCACAGACTCCAATATCTTCATGGAATCTCTCCTGTTCTATCCCAAAGCTGAATTCAAGTAGGGACTATGGAGAAATCAATATAGATCCTCAACTGATTTTATACACCAGTCCAATGAATTATCATACCCAGTACCTGTAAACTATATTCTAATCTGAATTTCGCTATAATCTCCCACAAATCTTTCAAACTTGAAATACTATGGTATACAAGAAATCCTCTTGTGATCAGACCTTTCTAAGCTTCGAAAAGAAAGGTTGTGAAACTGAAGAAAAATCATCCCCTCCTGTATGAGGCGCCGTTTGTGACAATATTGTCAACGACAAATATATAGAGTTAAAACCAAAATATAAAGTCGCCGTTTGTGAAAATATTGTCAAACACAAATATATAGTTAAAACCTTTGTAAATATATATAAAACGAAATAAATAGGGCCTATATATAAAGTTTTTTATTTTTTATTTTTATAAATATTTTTTTAACATAAATAACGATAGGAAGTCAAGACGTTAAATTTAACGTAAATATAAAGTACACGAACAAACTTAAATAAAGTGTACATGTAAACCGGATATGCCCAAAGGAAGCTGCGCAATCGATGTGCGCGCGAGTAATACTGGTTAATCAAAACTGCAACTGAGTTCGGAAGCGAAACTATGACAGCGGTGAAAACCACTCGCATGTCACAGATGTGGCGAATCAAACAATAAGATCACGTACCTGAACATATATCAGCTCACTGCCATTATAATTTAGTAGAGGCCTATTCCAATTTTCAACAATTACTGTTATCATTTACAATCGTACTTCAGAGTTATCACATCAATTAGATATAAATACATCTACTTATAAATCACCATAAGATATCCTAGCCTGCAGCCAATATCACGGCCTGTCCCTTAGATGTTCAATCTACGATTCCGCCGGCCAAGTCGCTGGTTGCTATTTGCCGCATAAAAACATCAACAGAAGTTGAAATAAAACATGCGCAATAACGATGCATTAATTATGCGCAACACAAATATTAGGCAATTTGAAATCATACTGAATATGAGCATATTTCATTGATCAGAATATGATCATTCATAGCCTAGTTATAGGATTTGGAATTATATTGTCGTTTTGTATATTTTATCGTTTTTCGATAATTTCCGAATTTCCAAACAAGACAAAAATTTGCAGGGAACTTGGTATAAGTACAGCGAATGTGGAAACTAATGGGTCATGAGGAACCGGTTGCACTATGCTGGTATCATCAAACGTACCGCTCTCAAATTATGAAAGAACCATGGCGTATACTGTGGGAACCACCAGTGTGGATTGTACTGTTGCGTTCACCGTTCCTCGTTTTCATTATCGAGATCATTTATTATAGCATGATACGCTTACTTGATCTCAAACTTTTTAGGTTTTAAGTTAGTATAACGTAAGTAGAATAAAATAAACTGTTGATATTCGTAAGCGCTAGGTACTGGGTTCAATCCCTGGCCGGGTCATACCAAAGACTTGAAAAGTGGAACTTGTTGCTTCCTCGCTTACGCTCAGTATTAAGAGGATAGAACAAGGACGGTGTCAGTATAATGTGACTGAGTGGGGTGTCATGTTTGCCTACGGAATGATATTTCGGTGGGACAGCAGTATAAAATGGCAGCATTAGATCTGCTCGGTTACAAGTAGTTAACCACACCCCTCCCACTCACCTCCCTTCCCTTCCCCGTTGTGATATAGCTGAAAAAATGTCGAAAGCGACGTTAAACCCTATACACTCACTCGTCAGCGTATATAATAGGGTTAATACCGATGCCCGTCAAGAACCCCACGCGTATTGAAGATCAATTAGCGATTAGCACGCAGGGATAAAACGGCTTCGACTGATTCCTTAGTTACTAGTAACAGCTTCGAGGCAGCGCAAAAGTGAAAAAAGGCCAATCTAGTATTCTTCATGAGCCATTAGTTTCCACATTCGCTGTACTTATACCAAGTACAAATTTTCGTCTTGTTTGGAAATGCGGAAATTATCGAAAAACGATAAAATATACAAAAACGACAATATAATTACAAATCCTATAACTAAGCTATGAATGGTCATATTCTGATCAATGAAATATGCTCATATTCAGTATGATTTCAAATTGCCTAATATTTGTGCTGCGCATAATTAATACATCGTTATTGCGCATGTTTTATTTCAACTTCTGTTGATGTTTTTATGCGGCAAATAGCAACCAGCGACTTGGCCAGCGGAATCGTGGATTGAACATCAAAGGGACAGGCTATGATATTGGCTGCAGGCTAGGATATCTTATGTTGATTTATAAGTAGATGTACTTATATCTAATTGATGTGATAACTCTGAAGTACGATTGTAAATAACAGTAATTGTTGAAAATTGGAATAGGCCTCTACTAAATTATAATGGCAGTGAACTGAAATATGTTCAGGTATGTGATCTTATTGTTTGATTCGCCACATCTGTGACATGCGAGTGGCTTTCACCGCGGTCATAGTTTCGCTTCAGAACCCAGTTGCAGTTTTGATTAACCAGTATCACTCGCGCGCACATCGATTGCGCAGCTTCCTTTGGGCATATCCGGTTTACATGTACACTTTATTTAAGTTTGTTCGTGTACTTTATATTTACGTTAAATTTAACGTCTTAACTTCCTATCGTTATTTATGTTAAAAAAATATTTATAAAAATAAAAAAAAAAACTTTATATATAGGCCCTATTTATTTCGTTTTATATATATTTACAAAGGTTTTAACTATATATTTGTGTTTGACAATATTTTCACAAACGGCGACTTTATATTTTGGTTTTAACTCTATATATTTGTCGTTGACAATATTGTCACAAACGGCGCCTCATACTCCTGCAGTAAAAGACACTATATAGGGGAGAAATGCATCCAAATATGAAAGAAAAGGCACTATACATGTAACTGAAGAACAGGGGAGTGAGACACCCCTCAGTTTCCCCCTAAGTATAAATTGAGAAAGATGCTGAAAATATGCAATGTATTATGGCTATATGTATTAATCATCCAGAATTGTCCTTTTCAGAGCATATATTTAATTCTGCAGGTATAACAACAGCTAGTTACATTCAAGCATAAAATCAGAGAAACGGTTTTGCTTAAAATGTGGTAACGGATTAATAGATTGAGTGAGTGAATAGGATTTAACGCCGCTTTCAACATTATTTCAGTCATATTGCGACTAACCAACCGGATGGACGTACAGTTTGACATCATACATGATGACAATACTCGAGGCCAAAATTAGCCAAGGGGTAAAAGGCACCCAGTGTGCAGGAAAAAGACTTGCACTAAATCATCAAGCATCGGTTGCAGAACGACACTATCTGAATCATGGTAACTGTCAGAGAGAAACTCCGGAACATGTGGTAAATTTTCTGCATGATATTTCTGTGATATCCCTAATTTGATAATACTGCGATGATCGTTGAATGACAAATGTCACCACCAGGCTAGTAAACTGCAACTTGAAGCAGAAATATCAGAATTTTCTCATAAATCGTGAAACCAAGCAGCAATTCATCATCCAATGAAACATCACACAAAAGTCATAAAAAGAACAATTTGGTTCCACAACTTACGAGAAAATTACTTCCACTTGAAGTTTTTGTTTACTAGATTGGTGAAGATGTACGTCATTCAGCAAACATGGTAGTTGAATACCTGTCAAGTTAGGTATCCGATATTATGAACACGCTTTGAAGACTATAACCCTCGTTTCTGACCTGCCAGGTTAGTCATGTTGTCAAGGAGTGAGTGAGTGAATAGAATTATTAACTGAGGGTAACACAGTCAGTTGTACTGTTCTTCCCCGAGGCCCTCTGGGATGGTATACACAGATATATATACATTTTAACAAATATACAAGTATGATAAAACGTAATAACAAGATCAACTGTCTACTTATATATATATTTACATTTTCTACTGATGTGGACTACTAATGAACCGACTTGAAGCTGTTCAAGGATGGTGCTTGTTTCAAATCAGAATTTATTGAGTTCCACAATTTGGCTCCAGAATAAGCTATGCTGCGTTGAACTTAGGATGTCTTGGGGCGAGGAACATATAGATTGTTGTTGTTTGTTGCTCGAGTTGGTCTATTTGTGATTTCATGAGTATGGGTGAACAGAGCACTGATGTAAGTAGGATAGTAGTTGTGCATGAAAACTGCTGCTGTCAAGGAAAAGTTGTTGCCTCTGGATCACACAGCCTCATTCTGCGACCGGTGTGTAATAGCGAAAAAGAAATGTGGGTTTCCTACAAGTTGGGTGTTTTTTTCTTCAGTTACATGTATGTAGGTTTTTCCTTCATATTTCTCTCCGAATAGCATCTTCTTCTTTGAAAACTGATCATTTTTCTGCAACTTTTTCTTCAGAACTACTACATGTACCCTATATCCACATTTAATCATCCTATATCATCCTATATCATCCTATATCATGCTTGGAATAAAAAGTTATACTAAATTTGACCACCTCATAAAAGTTGGGGAAGCTCAAGGTCCTGTTTCATATTATTCCCTCAACTTTCTGTTCTAATAAATTTGATCAACCCAGTATTTTGGGGTCAGAAAACACACATCCTGTGATTGAAATAGTGCACTCACTGTAAATCTAAAAAGATTTCTATGAAGTTATTATTATATTTCTCTC
Source organism: Hanleya hanleyi (assembly GCA_036873755.1). Lineage (NCBI taxonomy): Eukaryota > Metazoa > Mollusca > Polyplacophora > Lepidopleurida > Hanleyidae > Hanleya > Hanleya hanleyi. The sequence continues at coordinate 108,588 of JAVTVY010042439.1, forward strand.
ACAGATTTAGGGAAAGCCATATTCTATGCGACTTTTCTCCTTTATCAATGACATTGAGCATACCATTAGGCAGCTATAAGCCTCCTTCAAAGTACATGCACTCCCCCTCCACCAGATCCCCCCCCTTTTTCAGTGATTAACTGGTTTCATTTTGCAACCATGCGATTTCATAAATGAGTCCGCCTGGTCTGAAAAAAACCCTGGCAAAATTGAATTCACATTTTTATCTTTATCGTACATTTTTTTCAAATTTATTCAATTAATTGTATCGAATAATCTCAAAAGTCAAAGCTCCCAATCACACTGGTAAACAATGACGAATTTCAGGAGGTTAGATTTGTATGGCCAAAGATCATTGACGTAGGACCATCTGAATGCCCCCCAGGGCAGCATAATTCAGTGTGTCTGCCCACACATACACACTATCAACACAAACACTTCAGGTGTAAACAGGGTTACTGACCCTGTACTTGTTAGCCAGGGATGAATCAGTACAGTTAACTCATGAAGTACAGATACCCTGTAACGAATCTTCTTATCACCTTTTAATTTCAATGTACCTGTCCACCTTAATTAACTAACTTCAATAATTAAATCACAGAAAATGAGCTTACAACAAAGTTTACATTGGTAAAACCTGGGAAGATTATGATTGATGGATTATAACAATTGATGGATTACAATCATGAACTGATTGATTATAATAATTTATGGATAATAATTATACTTTATACAGTTCCAGTATTCCATAGCAAATGTAACACTTGGAATTGAAACATCTGATCATTTGATAAGAAATCCATGTTCCTCTTTTTATCTCGCCTTATGAAGTAAAGGAGAGATATTGCGAGGGGGAAAGAGGATGTCGTCGTTGGTGTCGGTGTCCCCTGCCTGGAAATGATCAGATTTTTGGTTTAGCAAAGTAAAATAAATCTAAACAATTTAGAAAAAATATTTAAAAAATAAAAAAAATATGGGGGGGGTATTTCACCTGGGGGTACTACCCCTGGGGTGCTCCAATGTAAAAATCCCTATGATAGACTTTTGCGTTTAGCTGAAGTGCACATGTACATCTGTACTTAGAAAGTTCGCTGCAGTTGTCATCTGTCATTGGATGATTACGAAACTTGATACACAGGTTTCTTATGATTAAAGGATGTACGTGTGCTATTTTTGAGATGAAATATTAATTTTTCTCCAAATTATGGCAAATGATAGAGTTTCCTGTTTAGGTGAATTGTACATGTAAGCCTCTACATGTATACATGTACATGGTAAGTTTGCTGCAGTTGTCAGATCTCTTTGGATGATTACGAAACTTGGTACACATGTTTCTTATGATTAGAGGATGTACCTGTGCTAATTTCGAGATGAAATATTAATTTTTCTGCAAATTGTGGCAATGATAGAGTTTTGCGTTTAGCTGAAGTGCACATGTACATCTGTGCATCACAGTTTGCTGCAGTTGTCAGATGTCATTGACTGATTATGAAACTTGGTACACAGGTTTCTTATGATTAGAGGATGTACCTGTGCTATTTAGATTTTTGTTTGAATTTTGAGGGTTTTGTCCAAGTAATTTGCCTATGATAATGTACATGTATATACATGTACACCTGTACATGGAAAGTTTTCTGAAGCTGTCAGCTTTCATTGGATGAGGTTGACACTTGCTACCCAAGTTCAATGTGACTTGAGGATGTGCATGTGCTATCTAAGAAACATGACATTAAATATTAATTTTTGTCCTAATTATTGCAGTTTAGACTTTGTACGTTTCCATTGATAAGGTTTTTGTTGGGCAAAAATTTACATGTAGATCTGTACATGGAAAGTTTGTTGAACCTTTGTGGGATGATTATAAAACTTGTGGACATGTTTCATGTTTTCCTAGGTCAGAGCTGTCCCGCAGTAATCCCACACAGAACTGGCCTATCCAGCAGTAATCCCACACAGGACTGACCTATCCAGCAATAATCCCAAATGGCACTGGCCTATCCAGCAGTAATGCCACATGGGACTGCCCTATCCAGCAGTAATCCCAGACCGGACTGGCCTATCCAGCAGTAATCCCACACGGGACTGGCCTATACAGCAGTAATCCCACACGGGACTGGCCTATGCAGCAGTTATCTCACACGGGACTGACCTATCCAAAAGTAATATGACACTGGACTGCAATATGCAGCAGTAATCCCACATGGCACTGACCTATCCAGCCATAATCTTACATGGGACTGACCTATCCCGCTGTTTAGCCTATCCAGCAGTAATCCCACACGGGACTGGCCTCCCCAGCCGTAATCCCACACAGTATTGCTGTATGCAGCAGTAATCCCACATTGGACTGCCTATGCAGCAGTAATCCCACACGGGACTGTCTTATCCAGCATTAATCCCATGTACGAGACTCATCTATCCAGCAGTAATCCCAGACAGGACTGGCCTATCCAGCAGTAATCCCACTTGGGACTGGACTATCCAGCAGTAATCCCACAGGGGACTGGTCTAGCCAACAGTAATAACACACGGGACTGGTCCATCCAGCAGTAATCCTACACAGGACTTGCCTATCCAGCAGTAATCTCACATGGGACTGACCTATCCAGCAGTAATCTCACACTGGACTGCCCTATGCAGCATTAATCCCACGGCACTGACCTATCCATCCTACATGGGATTAACTTATATGTCGTTAATCCCACATGGGACTGATGTTATTGTCTGTACCAGATAATCTATTCTAAACATTATTGTCTGTACCACATGTATGCTTTCAACACTGCTGCAGCTTCGGCGGATGACCCCGCAAGGTGAGATGTTGGGATTCTCAGAACGCTTGTTCTTAATAACATTTATGCGAGAGAAAGGCATTAAAGTTTCAAATGCTGGAATGACTGGAACGGTCTTACGAGTGATATTTAATTCTTCAGAGCAGAATATTATGCAATGGTTTTGCAAAACAAAGCTTCATAAATTCAGTTCCACAATTCTTTTATGATGTTCCCAATTCGATAGCACATATAGTACCAGGACAAAAAAACCCCACATGTTTATACAAGTATACATATTTTCTAATAGGCAGACAAAGTTCTTCTAAACTGTAAAGTTCTGTGGTACTTCTGCAAGTTCACATCATTCATATTAAAAATAATCTTTCAAACTGTTTTACAACTTTAATACTAACAATTTCAGTGTTATTAATGTTATTGTAGTGCACAGCGCCACAAGCATGTCAGAACTTGTGACATTATTATGAAATGATTAGCCTTGTTACAATCAGTTCCATTCTCGGTATTGCAGCGACATTCCACAGACAGTGCAGGGCGCTTAAAAGTATGATGGCGTTAACATCATCACTGATGTCAAATGGGGCAGGGAATATTTCTCTCCCATTGTAGAAAGCTGCCTTTAAATCCTCTGAGACAGAATACGAGTGAAGAGTTGGGGGAAAACTTTATTACGATTTATTATTCACATCGTTATCTTCAATATGATGTACATGTACCAAATACATGTACCAGTTACACTCTGAAACTCTGTTCAAACACTAGAATCCAGGTTACCCCCCACTTCACTTAACTGACAGGGGTGAACTAAGTCGAACAGGATACGGATTTAAAGATTTATTTACTAGCACTGAATTTTGATCTTATAAATTAATCATGATGACATTTGTATGGGGTACTGTACACTAGTGCGGCAAAATGGCAAAATCGGATGCAATCTTGTTAAATTTACAAACTGCAAACTACTGATTTGATGTTGTGCGAGACTAATGCTTATTTGAGCAGATAGTTTACTTAAGCTGGAAGAGTTGAAAGCTTAAATCGATCAGATCTGTTGAAGGGGACATTGATCTCTTGTTAAACAAACCATTTACATTGAGTTAATTACTTGTACTCATGTTAATCAAGGGGATGAACAAACTGGACAAATCACCGACGAGAATTTCACAGATTTGTGGGGAACTTTCGTATTGATTATATTCCTAGAAAATAGATAAATCAAGTCCAGAATGACTAATATTAATTGCTGATAACCCCCAGTCACCAAATCTATGAGGAAGTCATTTCTGCCCGGATCTCGTGACACTTAAAAGTATGGTACCAGTACTTAATGACTTTAGGCCAGTTTCGCATGTTTTGGTTATGAGCTCACTCTTGCGCAATAACACATTGAGCAATCATATAGGATTTCTCCAAACTGAAAATGGATTTTTTTTTATATCAAATTAATCGGACACTGGAAATTTACTCTGCAAGCACAATGCTGCGCAAAGGCCATCATTTAAGGATATCTTTGGAAGAATCTGACTGCAATAAATGGGAATCTTTCACAATCCAGTGCAGTTTTTCCACAATATTTGGATGTAAAGGTTGAATTGTGACCTGTATTGTAACAAAGATAGAAATGAAGAATTTTCCTATGTGAAATTACCTTGGTGCTTCAGCTCAGGTTAATATAAAAAAATGACAGGTGCAAAACAGTCAACCTTAGAGCTTCTGTGTTACAGGTCAGCTTGCGTCTAAACTTGACCCATTATCATGTGTGGCAAATAACATGGGCTGTGATCTGTTAAAATATCTGACCGCTTCACGAAAACGGCACGACTGTTTATCAAACTCTAATTGGTTGAATTTCTTCAGCGATTCCCATGCCATCTATATACTCCAGTTGCAGGGCCAGTCTTTTGGTCGCCTTCACCCATTCTGACCAGTCAACATTAGGCCTTAGCTTAGGGATAATACGCGGACTAATGTTTGAACGCTTACAGAATCGACAGCCTGACGCTCCCTCGACCACCTTAGACTCACAGAAAGGAAGGTAATTAGATCAAGAAGTCAAAGGTGATTAAACAAGAAATTAACTTTCAGAGTTTAATTATAAACACAATGTTTGCCTTAAGAACACACAGACAGAGGTGTGGGTAATTGCCTGGTCAACTATAATATGACAAACTATTAAAAGCTTCACGGGTCAAACACGAATAAATATTTTCGTATTGAGTAATGTGAGGTTGGAACAAAATGAGTTCCTTCTATTTTCAGAAATATCAGATCTTTGGCACAACATGTCACCAATTTCAGTAAAAATATTTTGCTGTGCTCAAAATTCTATTGTGCTGTATATGGGTGGGATTGTAGTTTGAATGTTCAAAGGCACAGCTTAACTATGTAGGAATATCAGAAAGCCTAAGCTCGATCCACGTCACTTGATGCCCATAGATCTTCTGGCCTGACCGTTATTCGGTGCGTGAAACTTTGATCAACATCTTGCTAGGCATTAAGCCATCCAAGTAAAACTTTTCTTCAAATCTGAATAAAACATTTACTTGGTTGTTATAGAGGTGGTCCTTAATGAATATAAAGCCTGATGTTATTTTATTTTTTCAAAATGAATGACCCGTTCTTCTATTGTGATTGATTGTGATGTACATCCCCAGGCCTGGACAAATTGGCATTTGCATACAGCCTGTTTAATGATCGAGTGAATGAGTGAATAGGAATTAACGTCACTTTCAATATATTTCAGTCATATATCACATTTGAATCCTATTCCTTTTCAAACCTGGGAACCTCATGGGTGGGGTCCTGATCCTTTTCACACCCAGGAAGTGTCCCAGTTAGTCGCCTCTTTTGACAAGCTGTCCGAGGAGCCGAGACCTATTCTTACCATAACCTGGGGTGGGCCCAACATCCCAGGTCAACCCCTGGAGCCCAGCCAGTACAGGGTCCGGTCACCCATGATCCAAGTATAGACCTCGACTTCGGTAATCTAACGAGAACCAGATTGCCCAATGTGATATTACGCTATACCCATTTTTAGAGGAGATAAATCTCTAAACTTAACACAGACAATCTATCAGATCATAGAGCCTTACTAGTAGACTACATGGTCAGATATCAACTGTCATCTGAGTGAAGGGCTATGAAGGAAGCTCGGACCACTGTGAGGAATAAGACAAAACTTCTTATTTCATATGAATCTTTGTTGAAATGACTTTCTGGTGCACTTTATTTGCATAAACAATGCTGGAAGGCAGACGTATAGGTGTGAAAGCTGTCACCATTGACAGTGTATGACATGGTAACACTGAAGACATTGCCGTGACAGAATCTATACAGTACGTGTGTGCGACAGTTTTGGATCATCGGCAGTTGCGGATCACTTCATCACTTAGCGAATGATTTGTCCATAAAATGAAAAATTTGAAAATCAATTTTCCTATTTCTAAGCTTAAACTTACCTTCACATACTTTTTTGCTATCGTGTTCTTACGCGATTGCCCTATTGTAATATATTACCACAGAATAAAAATAGTCCCTGTACTGCCCCAATGCCCATGCGCGAGTACCCAGATCCCACGTGACCGACCACGACACTTCCTTCTTCCCCATTCAACGCAGTGTGAATAACCCATCAGCGGGGAGGCTGGGAGGGCCATCACAGTATGTGAAGGTAAGTTTAAGCTTAGAAATAGGAAAATTGATTTTCAAATTTTTCATATTTCTTGCGCTGTTAAACTTACCTTCACATACTTTTTTGCTAGAATACCATAGCAGGACGGAGGGAATGAGTGGTCGGAAACAAAAGGAACCCCGAGCATAAGCGAAGGGGAGTACAGGAGTCAGCGAAGTAATCAAAGACCATAAATGTATAATAATGACGATATGGTCCTTGATATACTCATCCGGCCTATAGTAACTACAGGCCCAGTGAATAAAGCTGACATACACTAGACCCAAAAATCTCACCCCCCTTCTTTTTGAAAAATTGGGGAGAGCAAGATTACTTACCAAATTACAAAAATGGTAAAACCACAAGAAGGTCTAGTGCATAGAGCAGGCATGGGAATTGTAACCACAGGAAAGTGTAAAATCTACTTCAAAAAAGTCTGAAATTTCAAAATTTTGATAAAAGTCTGCAATCAGCCTTATTGAAGAAAATTTCCATGCCTGATAGATATCGACGGGTGACCAACAGCCTGGGCACCACAACGGTCCCAGGGTGTAGCAATCCCGTCTTAACAACATCCAATCCCATAGGTGGTGACAAACAAACGTATCGCAAACCTCCAGATACGGTCCTAAAACGTCGTCCACAGTCTCCAAAGGAAACAGGATGTCAGTACAGCCCTGAACTGATGAAGCAATACCAACGAGAGTGAAACAGCCTCCGCAGGTACATCCGTGTACGCCAAACGAGAAGTTTGGAAAGCTAGGAAGAACATATATAATATTTCCTGCTAGAAGAGGGACCGAAACCGGCACAAAACAAAACATGTGTTTGTACGCGAGAGCTCTAATCAGGGCCCATAACTCTGCCATGATTTCAATTATAGACTGTAGAACAGAGTCGGTAGACAGACTCCGGAAAAAAGCCATAAGGAGACATATACCAAAGACAAATCCGTAAGAGTAGAACCAGTAGATATGCCGGGATGATGAAATCCGGTTCATACTCCATGTATCACACGACAATGCATAAAATAGCGAAGTCTGGGGGAAAAAATGACTAGGTGTTAGAGCCCATCAGCTGCACTAAGACCTAGACAATAGCTTCCCGTGAAGTATCAGCCAAACTCCAGCGGTAACAAGCTACCAGACTGCAGGAATATAAAAACATAAGTCATCTATGATCACAGAAGGTTATAATTAGATGTCATACATGTAGACTGAAAAACACTCCTGAAAATGATACAGCGCCCAAACCAGCTCCGGAACTGCAACGTCTGGAGTGAATCTCAGTACCCATCGGAAAGCGACGGGGTGAACAAACGACTCCATGCAACCATCATACTCCAGGGAGTGGAAGAAAAATACGTGGAACGATGGGATGACACCTGAACAACCCGAGAGATCGCACATCAATACACATACATCGCTCACTGAACGAGACCTCCGTTCCTAACCGATACGTTTAAATCGGATGTAAGATGAATAGAGGAACTACAAAAATGGCGTCCTCGATGAAACACCTGAGATGAAAGGGATTCTTGTTCTGGAAGACGTATACATGAAGATGTGAAGACAACCAAATCGTTCTAGAAGAAAAGCTGGCAGAAGGAGTAGCAGCGGCCGAGGAATGAGTCCTTCAGCCAGATTACGCCCAAACGTACGCAAAACGCTGCCAAGACAGCTGGGATCGTAGTATGAGAAATAACCATCAGAAACAAAAAGTCGCTGAAATTACTCATCAATAATGAAGCATTCTACGAGTATAACAGTCACCCGGTCGTAAGAACCTGATAGAGAGTCCGACATACCGGAAACGTGATAAAACTCGTAGCGACGATCCCTAAAAGCAGGAGCAACAGGGGAAACAAAACACTGTTCCCCGTGCTTGTTATGAAGGACAAAAGCTATGATAATATCTGACACAACACAAGCGTAGGTTATTGAGAATTAGTTGACTTCCGCTGTAACAAGAGGAGTGTCAATTCTCGAACCAAAAATGTTCTCCAGCCCTCCTCGACGCAGTCTTACAAGACTGGCTGAGACGGAGGAAGAAACACCGGTCAAAATGTTCTCCGATAAAAGTAGTGCAGTACCGGTGAGATTTGACCTCCAAAAACGATATAGGTGCGTACTGGGCCGAACACAACAACGCCACCGCAAAGATACCTCAGTGTCGGAAGAAAAGAACAGCAACACTACCGCCGGAATGAAGGCTCTTCCATCTATTCATCCACTAGAAGAGGAAAATAGATTCTGTGCTTACACTGCAGGTAATACAGAAACTGAAAAAGTCCGGGGTAGCTCGGTAAGTGACAAAGGTCATGGAAACCGAAGGAGTATCCTTCAGCATACAAACCCGTACATGTTGCTGAACTACTCCACAGCAAACTGAAGGAAACGATGACGAAGCGACGCAGCCTCATACACCACTCTGGATACTCACGTAAAAAGACGGAACCGACCAGGTCAGTCAAATCCGAATTAGCCCTCCTCGTAAAGGAAGAACGGAAATGAGGAAGCCAGGAGTAGTGTATAGCGGCGACAGGGAAGTAACCTCAAGAAGAATAGCTAGAACGTAGTTTCTTCTAGTCACGTAACATCGAAGATGGTGTCCCCAAGCCGCGGTGTAAGACTACGTCGCCAAGAAGTCTGTCATCAATTCCACATTCTCTACCAGAAGTAAAGAAGATAAGGGAATGCGATTAAACATGAAAGGGTTCGAAGAAGCCAATCCGTGTTAAGCAGAATCAGATAACTAGTTCTGATGTTACTGACCGGAGTAATCGCAAACCCATGACGATCTGTGCATGCAAGAAGGCGAGTCGAAACAGGTCTTCCTAAAAGGTTCACTAAAGCACAGTCGAAGTGGAATACGAAGAGGATCAACCAAAATCCGCGAGGGAAGAAACCGTAGAAAATCTCTCCTCGTTTCATTAAGATGACCAACTCGGGGAGCATTGTCAGAATTTTTGGAGTATAGATGAGACGTACAACTAGTTGAACGAAACAAACCCAAAACGTTTGGATCAAACGAATCGATCCAAATTCTGACCAAAAAAAAAAAAAAAAAATATATCCGGTGATGATGCTCCCATGACGTAACAGCAACACCCAACCCTCACGGCCTACATAAATCATATGGGTCAACAAGAAACCGGCAAGGACGGTAAAGGAAAGCGCATGCGCGACCCTCGTTAAAACCCCAAGATAAATGTAAAACTGACCGGATGACCCGGATGAGGCTGTGACACTACAAAATGAGTTATATTCCGAAGTGAAAACCGAAATAGAATTCATAGTGTCTAGCTGCAAAATAATACAACAATGTATCAACTTCCAAGTTGATAAAGTTGTAGACAAGAAAGAATGCTCTATGTAAGATAGGCAGAACTTCAGGCAGCTAGATATACGAATAAACCACCAGTGATCTCGGAACGGTAATAATAAAAATAGACAACCGAAGTACCGTTATAAAGGTTTTATACGAAACGTATAAAAAACTAAACAGACGAGACACAGAGGTGGAAATTCGTCAAAGCGGAAACCGTTGAAGCAATTAATGGAGTGAAATATCCTAATGCATAACAGTTCCGTAGTGACCAACGTAAGCGTTTGCACGGACGAAACCAATACGTAAAACGTATACGATGATCAGATGTCTTCACCACTTACGATAGTAAGTTAAAGAGTGAACGAACGGAAATAACAAGTGCCCCAGGGGCTATAACCGACGAGCACAAATTGAAGACGAGTTACTCTCAATAGCTGCGTAATTATCACCAAAAAGTAGTTAATATGGATCAGCAACATCATGGTGACATAATCTGTACTTCCTCCACCGGACGTGACAGAAACTGTTGAGAGTTAGCCGGCCTAACTGGGTATTTAGGCCGGAGACGCAGATGCACGACAACCAGTGCCTGAAAAGGATAGGATAAAAACAATACCCTATGCCTAACAGGACCGAAATGGAAGATAAGATCTGCATAACCGGAAGTAGTCGAATGTGATGTCAGACCAGACTGACTGATAACATTCAACGTTGCCGGACGTGGAGAAGCAACCGAGACAATAGCATACGATGAGCCCTGTAGCGCCACCCCTCCCTTTCTTCCGTAACGGACAGGTACGGGGGATACAAGGCGGAGTAGGCCAGTTATTCTTATCGTAGAATAAACAGCCCGATAAAGTAGGCATTTATTCTTTATCGTAGAATAAATAGCTCGGTGATACATCGTATCATGTCAGTAAAATCGGAAGCTGATGCCACGTAAATTGAAACATGCGCCGCAGATAGCTAGGCCGCAACTGCGGGCATGTAACCTTAACTTCCACGTCTCAGAATCGGTGCGTTGTACATACGTTGAATACCTCACGGACCGATGAGAACGTAAGAAACACCCGTAGAGTGGGACATAACATGATAAGTCACACGACGAGGTACATAAGTGGAAGTAACTGCGGCCGTAGACGAAGCTTCCACAGAAACAAAAGTGGAAGACCCGTGATATAACGATGATACCGGAAGGTATGTAGATACCGGGAGGTACAACGTTAATGGTTGCATGTAACCATCCGATGAAATCGGAATAAACGCATACCGAAAGACGGGCCTACGTTGTTCCAGTACCGGTTTAACAGAATGAGGGGGCGCTGACGATGTTAAACGTAGCAGAGCCCTCGATAAGTTCGGCACATTCAATAAAGAACGGCGAATTTCTGTAAACCGCAGCCCCCACAATTCACCTCAGCAATTCTTTGCCGAGGTAAATGCTGTGGCACAATCAGTTCACCTCCGCAATATTTAACATGGAATATTTATTATTGCCGAGGTGACCTTTCTGAATTGTGAGGGCTGAAAACCGGAACCTGGAGTAATAACGACCGAGTGGTGTTATTACGTGTAGGTGCAATAGTAAAGGTAGCTTGCGCTAGCACAGAAGCTTAAGTACCATTACAAAACGACAATACCGCAAAGTATGTAGATATTGGAAGGTATGACGTTAATGATTGCAGGATGCATAAGTAAAGGTAGGTTGCGCTGTAGTAGATGTGGCAGTACCGTTACTAATACAACAATGATACCTGAGGGTGTGAAGATCCCGTATGGTATGATGTTGTTGGTTGCATACGAGTGTCCGATAAAATCGGACGTGACGTACGTCGTAGATTGATATTGTATATCAGTCGATGCATAAGTAAAGGTAGGTTGCGCAGATGCTGCAGTACCATTACTAATACAACAATGATACCTGAGGGTGTGAAGATCCCTATGGTATGATGTTGCTGGTTGCATATGAGTGTCCGATAAAATCGGACGTGACGTACGTCGTAGATTGATATTGTATATCAGTCGATGCATAAGTAAAGGTAGGTTGCGCAGATGCTGCAGTACCATTACTAATACAATAATACCGGTAAGAATGTAGATACTAATGGGTAGTTCGTATGCATATAGCTATCCACAGAGGCCGGGATAGACGCAGACCGCGCGGGTCCACGATGATCCAGTCCCGATATAGCAGAACGGGGAGGCGCTGACTTTATCAGATGTACAGGCGCTCTCGATAAATTCGGCACGTTCAATAGAGAATGGCGATTGTCTGCATAATCGGGAACTGGATTAATACCAACGGACGAGTGTTGTGTATTTATGGGTGCAGCAGTCGTATACCTGTTAGATGGTAACGAATTGCGCTGATTAGTTGTTAAATCATGTGTAAATGACGAATCCTTGACAGGGACATTAGTCAAAAACTCCGAACTTACCATTCTGTAATGAAGGCCCGATGTCGGACATGACGTCGTAGTTGAAGGGTCCAAGGTAGCCGCCAAGGTGAAGGTCGTCTGATTTTGGACAAGACGACCGCCATCTTGTTCCCCCAACCCGGCCGTAACGATAACAGAATTAGCGGGAGGCGGAGGCACATAACAACAACCGAAAAACTTTCACGAGCCGAATTCGAATTCGCAACGGACATAACAACCGAGACCTGTATCTCCGACCCATTCCTGATAGACTGAGGCGGAGATACAACCAAATTCTCGGCCCCGGTAAATCCGGGCGGCGATTCATCAGCATACGAACCGACAAGATATTCCTGAAATACGTTGTCGGACCACGTTTCACACTCAGAACATTTGGCGTACAGGTCACACCAAACCCCCCGGCACGGTGGACAGGCGGAGTGGGGATCCGTAGTCGGCTTTGACTTAGCACACACAATGCAAAGACAGACGCCATTTTGATTTTATTAGATTCTCTCCGAATACTCCCTGATACGTTGACGAAGACCAGGCCAGTAATCTCACACAGAATCACAGTAAATCCCACGTAATATCGAGGTAAATATCCAAGGTAAACTCCCAAGGTAAATATCCAGGAAAACATGCAGGAATTCCGAGGTAATCCAATGTAGAAGTTAACTTTTTTTCAGACACAAAGAACAACGACTCCTCCACTGCAAGTTGCAATGGGAAGAAGGAAGTGTCGTGGTCGGTCACGTGGGATCTGGGTACTCGCGCATGGGCATTGGGGCAGTACAGGGACTATTTTTATTCTGTGGTAATATATTACAATAGGGCAATCGCGTAAGAACACGATAGCAAAAAAGTATGTGAAGGTAAGTTTAACAGCGCAAGAAATAAATCTTTTGCAAAGATTTATTTGAGGTTCTGCTGAAAGGCCTATTTCTTCAGAAGTGAATGAACTTAGTTTTTGCTTCAAATTATGCAAGGGAATCGAAGTTTTCAGGCACAAAAATCAATGGAAAATGTCCAAATTTACATTTGTCTATCACACCAACTGTTGACTGCATATTGCTGCAGCCGATTTTGTTTGTTGACATCACGCACCTGCAAATCGGTGCGGAAGTTGTGTTTGTTGACATCACGCACCTGCAAATCGGTGCGGAAGTTGTGTGTTATTCATGAAATTATCAAGTAGTTTTTTTGTTTTTTTTGTCTTAAAGCGGAAAAGGCAGATTGCGAGATATTGCAATTTTTCAAGACTGCTAATAAGGCCATGGTCACTTGATTGGTTGTTTAGCATGACCTTGATTTTTAAATATTAAACATTTATAAACAATGTTTCTATTCGTTACTAAATCAAACCTGCTTCAATTATTGCCTTTAAACTCCATTTAAATGCACAATCAAACGTAGAAAACGGAAGTTAAAACTAAAAATTATCTCCCCTAGGAGACAGAGTTATCCGCCCCTAGGAGAGCTCTCACTCTTCCCAACGTGGTTACTATATAAGACAACGCCAGCCCATTCTCGCCCTCTTTCTCATTGTAACAACCGAGACCAGTAGTGAACTAGGCCGCGGTCTGAGGGGAAGGACGGGAGGGCGCATTAAATTGAAGCAGGTTTGATTTAGTAACGAATAGAAACATTGTTTATAAATGTTTAATATTCGCTTCCTAAATCGTAAACCTGCTTCAATTATTGCCTCAGTACCAACAGGTGGAAGGAGGGAAACCTCGGCCATGTAGCAGATTCAAAGGCAGGCTAAGTAACCGCTGGGAAGACACAGACATGGATATGAGCATGAGACATCAATAATCAAACAATTGAAACCCTGGTCAATGACAGTAAAAAGGTTAAAATGTGGATAAGATACAGTTGTACTTATCTTGATTGTCTACATCCATGTAGCTGTGCTCGTGGTGTGGAAGTAATTTCAACCGAGAAAGGACCCCTACCACGAAGGTTGATAGGTCTATTCGGGAAGCCATTTCAACCGAGAAAGGACCCCTACCACGAAGGTTGATAGGTCTACTCGGGAAGCCATCTTTACCAAGAAAGGACCCCTACCACGAAGGTTGATAGGTCTACTTGGTAAGGCTTATCTGCATGCAGATTCTTGGCTGTTCCTAAGTCCGGGTGAAGCAGAACCAGTCCGTGCCTAGAGGTCGCCAAGCCACACCATTCTCAGTCCACAATCGTCTTACGTCCAACTTGCTTCTTGGGAGTTGAGCGTAGATGACGCAGCTGAGATCATGAGAAGGAAGTCAGATTCAACCTGAAAGACACAATCAAAACCGCAATTAAGGTAAAGATCACACTCACCATGGAGTCAGGCATCTTAGAGTGATGATTTAGTGTCCGACATCTCTTAGAGGATCCAAGGTCGTCCATCTGACTTATTTCCTCCTTCAATATGTGATCGAATCAAATGTGGACTAATAGTATGAATGAGATGAGATGATACAGCAATTTGCAGATTTGCTGCGATGATACAAAATGCCGCCCCCCCCCCCTTTTTTTGAAAATTTAGTTGACCACGTGCTGGGCAGCTATAAGCGGCCCAAGCGTGGTCATCCTATCTGACTGGACTGACATATCTCTCAGATAGAAATTGGTGAACGTGGAGTTCGCCGTCCAGACACAAGACTGGACAATGTCAAGGAGGAGCAGGTTCTTCCATAAATCTCAACAAAAGAAACCTGGCCGGTAAAGCCGAGGGTAATTATGGAGTAGTAATAGAAGATACTAATCTAACCTATCTTTTGAGTGTCTTCCTCCATGTAGCTGGGATGACACAGATAAGGGAATAAACATGAGACAATCAATAAGCAACAAGAAAAAAAAACCTGGTCAGAGATGAAAAGGGTAAATCATGGATATGATACAGATATACTTATTCTTGAGTGCCTCCATCCATGTAGCTGTGCTCGTGGTGTGATATGCAAACTCTACCAAGATGTCAGGATCCTCTACCACTCGGGTTGTTAGGTCTTCTTGGTCTTAGAGGGCGCCAAGCCACGCCATTCTCAGTCCACCAACGACTTACGTCCAACTTGTCTTGAGAGTTGAGCGTAGGAGACACAGCTGAGATCATCCAGAAGAAAGTCAGTTTCAAGCTGAAAGACACAAGCAAAACCGTAGTTAAGGTAAAGATTAAACTCTCAAAGTGTCAGACCTCTTAGATTGATGATTATAGAGTCCATGGTCGTCTATCCGACTTATTCCTTCCTTCAAAGACGATCATGATGAAGAGCAAGATGGCTGCCTTGCTGCAATGGTGACAAATTCTGCCCCCCCCTCTCTTCCTGAAAGAACTAACCACGTGCTAGGTAGCCCTTAGTGGCCCAAGCGTGGTCACACTATCTGACTGCACTGACATATCACACAGATAGAAATTTGTGAACGTGGAATTTGCTGTCCAGACACAAGGCTGGACAATGTCATGGAGGGACAAGTTCTTCCATAAAGGCCATGTGTAGCGATGGCACGAAACACATTAGAAGAAGCAGAAGACAGTAGTGGGGGCGTCAATAGTATATCTACCTTCTGCCAATTGATAAGACTATTTTATGGTCTTCTTCAACTACGCGGCTTTTTTTTTTTTTTTTAAATATCAAGCCTTGCTGACAGGCGAAGGGACATGATAACCGTAGCCGAAAGCCGCGAACGAAATCGGTACGAGTAAGATAGTGGCGGATGGCTCGAACAGGATCTAGCAGAAGATCGTCCACGAGGCCATGTACAAAGTCTGACAACGCAGGAATGGAGTACGAACGTTGAGCGCACGGACCTGAACGAACAGACTCATTTTTGGCGATAAATTCAGGAATGGGCCGAAAAGGAATGCAAGACCAATCCGCTGTCCAGGTCATAGAAGATCTTTCAAGAGCATAAAGTTGAGACACTCTGGACGCCAAAGCAAACGCCGCCACAAAGGCCGTCTTATAAGACACAGCTTTTATAGATGCGGACTCTAAGGGTTCAAAAGGTGGTATAATCAGAGCACACAGAACCACACCGATATCCCATTTCGGTAACAGTTGGCGAGTACAACGCGACTGTAATGCGAAGGCGCGAAAAAGCGCAGAGATATAATCGTTAAGGCTAATGTTGGTACCAAAAGTAAGACGTAACACCCAGCCAGAGCAGAACGATAGCCTTCCATGGTGCTAATATGAGACTTCCTATCCTGGTGAAGGTGAAGGAGGAAGTCAATTTGTAACGGTCTATACAGGAATAAAGTACTTGGAGAAAGTCGAAAAAAACTGTCCCCCAAGTACACCACGAAAACATTGTGTTGATTAAGCACAATCCAAAGGTAAACGGATCTCAACATAATGTTTGTGTGTAAAAGTCAACATGGTACTGTGTTAATACAACACTGTGCTGAATTCAATTAAAGGCAACTAGTCCGTCATTCACAATCCCGCCGTCGTCCTCAGAGAATATCCACGTCCATAATCGAAAGACCTATTCCATATAACAGTATTTGACCAAATACTGTTGATTCCAATACAATTTTGAAATTCTGAACTCCAGACTGGAAACAACAAGGTCTGAACAGAACTCTCTTCGTAGAGTAATGACGAACGTAAGTAAATCACAATGCGAAAAACCCGAGAGGAATTGATACCAGTGGATGGTTGACGCCAAACGAACGGACTTCCCCTCCCGCCGACGACCGACGATAGAGAATCAAAGGAAGTGCCGATGAATGGATATAAAATATGCATCTCGCAAATGAAGAAATGACGTGACAAACGGCGTTATGGCGTACCGGAAAACGTCTAACCGATGTAATAGAACAACGCACAGGTGTATGAGAGACACATGACGGCGTAATGAACATGTCGTCAAGGTGTAATAGGAAAGCGTAATGTGAAAAATGCGAGAAACGTTGTATATGATAAACAACGTAGTGATTTCCTCATTCACAACAACTTAATGTATATACATGCTCATAATGGAGCAGGATACAAACTTATAAAAGTACACGACGTAACAGAAGGGCGTTGCAAACAGTAACCCCGAAGTCGATTGTAATAAATTTTCCTTCTCTTTAAACGCAGTAGAGATGATAAACATATTAAATGTTTGTAGCGTTAATCACCAAATGTAAGCTCAATGAGATAAATGGGATTATGGATCTTTGTGTCAGTGAACATGAAATAATGTGTCAATGAATATGGTTACATTATGACCTCTCCCGATGTAATTTGTCTCCTGTACATGAAATTCAGTACTGGAGTTTTATATGGAGAGAATATTAAACATTTACAACAATGTTACTATCAATAACCAAAAAGTCACACAACCGACATCCAGAACAAAGATTTTTCCAGGAAACCAAAACAAATCCTTAAAGAATGTTAAATTCCCGAAGAGAGGAAAAACATTTAAAGTCTCTCGCCGGCAGGAAAATGAGGTTATTCAAAAATTTAGAATTTGAAATGACCTAACACGAACAAATTTGTCGAGAAGAGGAAGAACAGTAAGAACATTACTAAAGAGCAGTTTGATGCTCTAGTAGACTGTACCGGTAATACATACTTGGTAGAAAGAAACCATAGAAGACTTCACGACTTACGTGTCATTAGGCTTGATCCTTGGCCGGACCAATACATTCCCACTCACGCTAGTAAAATTTTAAATTTTCTCATAGGGAAGAAATTAAAATTAGTGCATAACTCCATCTGAATTATAAGCGTAACACAGTATACAGATGGAACCAGCTTGGTGAGAAACAAACAAATCACATGTATAAAACGAATTTGTGTATCAAGGCATAGCACAGTTTCACAATAAACAGTGGGTAATAGGATTACATACTCACGATAACCAACACGTGATCCCTTTGTTGATCGACACACCCTTAATCACATAAAGAGATCAGCAAAGACGCTCATTAAAATGCAACAAACAGTCGTAGCATTGAAGCCCCGTAACATCCATTTATGCTATTATTATAGCATCGTTTAAATAGGGTTGAGTTGTGATTACGTACACAAAAACAACAAACACGTAAACATGAGAGGCAGAATAAAACCTCCGTAAGATCTCTCTTGAAGACAGGATATCAAAATCACATAATAATACTTGATATAACAAGAGATTACCTTCTTGGTAGGACCAAAGAATTGAATGGATGAAGGTGAGAAACTATCAAAGTCCGAACAAAACATACAACAACAACATGGAACATTGACGGACTGCTTATAAAGACTCGGATTTCCCCGGCGGGGAAAAACGAACCTCCCGCGTCAAACGAGGGTAGTCCTCACAATCCTGGTAATTTATACAACAATTCAATGGATAAAATCATGAAACAACGAAACAAAAACCTGTTCGTTTAAAGTACATCACAATAGGCTCCATACTGACCGAACAAAACGGAATGTTGGGGCTAATAAAAGCCCACCTCAAACACACCGGGTCGCAACTCAAAGTTTGTGTGAAGACGCAATATTGAATACACACTGGCCTAATGCAGGACTGTGTTATTTGTTAAACATGAGATTTCATAAAGACTTTTAGAAAAACATCGTCAGACGATCATTTCAAGAGAATTTAAAATCTCCGCCAAAAACCCAAATATTTAGCGACGTACATCCGAAGACACTAAACACGTGGCCGACTCAAACGAATCCAACATTCGCCCCAACAAATAGATCGGGCACGGAATTAAATAAACTATGTCCAGATTTAACCGACAACGGAGAAATAGACACACGACGTTGTTTATTAGCTTTCTTCTTTTTAGAAGAAACATGTGGTACCGATAGACAGAGGCGAAATAACATGTGGCCAAGAATTCTTTTATCTGACGAAGACAATGGAATGCACCGAAAAGACCGACTTGGTCTTTGTCAAGCCGAACAAAGGAACGGGTTTGGGATCGACCCTAGACAATGAAGCTCCGGTACGGGTCAAACTGTCTAACAACCTAGAAATATCTTCGTGTAGAATAGACCCGCTTGGCTAAATATATACCGACGCGGGCGAAACTGGATCTTGACCCACTACATTTCATATCCCAAAGAAATTTCTAAAACCCGTCTGTAGCATGTAAAAGATAAGCACGACGAGCTTGGGCATAATTCTTCCAAGTCGTCGCCCCATAATACACATTCCGCGCACGTGGACGCACGACAACACAATTCTTTACAAGAAAACACAAGCCGTGTGGGAGTCCAATGGGGACAATTTTGCCCGCACGTACGACAAGGAATAGAAAGTCGGAACCTCAGACATAATACAATAAGTAAGTTCCGAATAAACAACACAAGTCACACTTGATAAAGGATACACCAGCGAAACACTAATGTTGTAAATTGAATCTGAACACTTCCCTAGATGTGCACTGCTCGAGAGCAAACAGGAGAAAGAGGACGAGAATGGGCTGGCGTTGTCTTATATAGTAACCACGTTGGGAAGAGTGAGAGCTCTCCTAGGGGCGGATAACTCTCTCTCCTAGGGGAGATAATTTTTAGTTTTAACTTCCGTTTTCTACGTTTGATTGTGCATTTAAATGGAGTTTAAAGGCAATAATTGAAGCAGGTTTACGATTTAGGAAGCGAATACACATGCTAGATGCTATAATTATTTATTATTAATTATAAATTGCAAACCAATTGTATACGAATATAACGCAAATGAGTAACCCCTCATCTATTTTAATTATTTGCCCTCAAAATATATATAGATGAGGTCTGGTCATGCTAACAACCAATCAAGTGACAATGGCATAATGATCCAACTTGAGTTTAGACTTAACCAGTACTGCATACCCGTCACTACTCCATATCAGACCTATCATCCCTCACGCATTCGGCATGAGACTCCTGCATTTGGCATCTGTCTCATGCTCTCACGCAGGCTACATCAAAATCTCATACATCTGGGCATTTTCATGAAATTATTTCTACAACAAAGCATCGTTCGAAATTGCTCCAGTTTGCAAAAAGGAGTCAGTGATTTCATAATTTTCCTCCACTTGGTTTGTGAAGTGTTCAAATAGCATCAGCAGATCAGTGAAGGGTGAAATGTATAATATTATAAACGCCTAAAAAAACGCATTTTGGAAGGAGGGTTGGCTCGTATCTATATACTCAAATCTCACGCCTCAGCAAAATTATAACTTGAGAGTCTGCTATATTTTTGTAATATTCGAAACATTTGTTGTTGTTGTTGTTGTTGTTGCAGTCAGTAATATACACTGCACTGTGACAGTGACTGACATTTACAGAAGCCGAGACAATTGTGGTTGTTGACTAACCGACAGAATGCACAATGATACTTGTGGTACTGAGTATGGATGTCATAGTTCTGTTGTAAAAGTCAAGAAATCTGCCTTCACCTTGTTCATCGCCAACGCCGTTGACCGCCTTCCCCTGACCCATTGGCTCTGTAGACCACGTGTCGTTGTAACTGTCCCGGTTTTCCCGCCACGGCCACTGATTGGTCAAAATTAGACACACGCACAGTATCGTATCCTGGGACATAATTTGGATTTGATATTCACTCAGACAAGCACTCTGGATGTTACCCATTTTCTAACTAAGAATGATCAAATTCGAGGGTATAACTTGATCGGACTCGGAGAACAAATAATCCGCTGATATGGCTTTTTATAATTCTGAGTGTGAGAGCTCGGACTCTATCCCAATATTGTGAGAAATATCCTGGAAAATTGTAGTTTACAAATTAATACCAGTATATTTGGATTTATCATAAACGTTGCAAGTGTTAACTGGTTATGAGCTAAAGTTAAACAATCTCTTGCTGATTAATATTTGCAGGACTGGAATGCTCCACAATAGCGACTTGTATGTGCATGCGGTATAGAACACATTAAATCATTGCATATTATGTTCAGAGAATTATCTAACCGAGCTGCCTTTCAACAATGCTGACGGCACTCTCCACTCGTTTACAACAGGGGATCATTTACTACCTATATCCACTGGCAGATTTATTAAAGTTGCTAAATCCGAGCTAAAAGTTACTTTAGATTTAGGTGATGAAAATCATGTTATACTTCACACGGTTCGCCCATTTCTAGAACAAACCATCAAGAGCGAAATTCAAGTCACTGCTCTGTACACACAGGGATATTCTCCTGTGTAAATTAGTCAACTCGATCATAACTTCTATTATTCATATACCCCTTCTCACTATAAGTTTCAGAGGATCAACTCAACTTGACCGCCCATTTGCGGAGCCATATTCGATACTGTAATTCACTCTTCGACCTCAATACGGTACAAATTTGGTACATTTCATAATTTAGATACCGGTACCATTATTAGAACATTTATAATAATATATACAAGTACAAATATGAATATATCACAGATGAGAGCATCCGCACCTGTCCGCTTATGTCGTCAGATATTCAGGTCTCCCCATACCATTTTAATGCTCAATACCTTTACGGAGCTTTGGCCAGTCAGAAGCACCTGTGACTTTATTCTTCGCGAGCTCGCCAAGCGAAATTTTCTTTGATAATGTGAATCTGTGTGCGAGAAATTCACATCGAACGCACTGAACAGAAAATCTCCTTTGATCTCGGCTTGGGCATTTGTGGCGCTGTCTAAACACATGAGTAGTGTGACTAATGTCACAGGACCTACGAAGTAGGGTGAGGAAGATGACTTGGGGGCCCAAGCGTGATGTTGTAGGTCACCTAAGTAGGTTAAATTGTCATCAAAAGTAAGTCAGCTCAGAACTTGCTGGTAAGAATTCCCTAATGCACCTTCATGCCAAAAATCAAGGTTCTAATGCCAACGGTTCTTCTTATTTTGCCGACGAAAGGATTCGGATGGACTGACTCACTCACTCACTCACTCACTCATTACTGGACAATTTGCAAATGAGAGCCTACTTCGGTGGAAAAATTCAGGGAGGTCGGTTATCGACATCTAGATACAAACAACTCTAGCAAAAGGAGATTACCATCCAAATCTTTGTCAAGACTTGATTTGACTGAGTTCGCCTCTGATGCACTGAGGTGAGCATTGTGGAACGGTTATATTAGGGCATCACCACTGGCGGCTGACGAAGACAGATTTTCATCCGTGATTAGATGACGCAAGCAACTCATGCGAAATTTAGAAGAAGTGCGGCAAGTAGTCTCAAAATGGACATGGTCGTTTCTCAAGATTAGTCTCGCGTGTGATGAAAGGCCCCACGGTAACAGATCTATGATCGAAAGATAAACAAATGAAGTCCTCACAATCTTAAACGTTACAAGATCCCGAATCGAAAACAAAAGCGTCACATTCGACAGTCAGCTGTCGTCCATAAACAAGTCCATAAACAAGTTCATAAACAAGTCCATAAACAAGTTCCGCGTCCATAATCAAAAGACCTCGTTCACATGACATATTGATTAAATAGATCAACACTAATCTAGAAAATTAATCATTAAAATTAGTCGCTTAATTCGGAAGTTGTTTTCATTTCATTTGCTTTCTCCTGAAAATATAAAACAATCGTAACCGTACCGTAACTAAGGGCTTGAAATTCACAATCAAACAACTAAGTTTTTAAAGCGTTCCGTCTTATTTATGTTAGAAGCCATATGGATTTTTTTTTTGGCTATATGCTAAATGCTGCGACATCATAATCATTCCAGCTTTCTTATAAATTACAAATATTAATTCATCTTTGGTTGAAAACATTGGAAATGAGTACCGCTATGGACTACAGATATTTTGCATATATAAACAGATCATTTGAGACTTTTGTAATGATCTATCAGAAGCGAAGGGTAATTTAAAAAAATGTCGGACTTCAGGATTGATGTGTAACTTTGATGAAGTTGGCATAAATGGGTCCATGGAAGGGAGACAAGCGCTTGCTTGGGTCATGCCAGTCGTCGTCATCTGCAGTTACCTACCTTAGTTCGTTGTCGGACTAAACAGCAGTTTAGTTGTATTACAAGTTTAATAAGCCCATCTTATTCGGATAAATATGGGATAACGACGATAATCTACTCGGCACTCAACGCTCTCGGACATCTTGAACACAGCAATCTGAAACGAGACCAACTGACCGAATCTATATGGCATCATCCTGAAAAAAAAAAGAGCATGGTCTGAACATGGTTTTAATTCAAGATTCCTAGAGTACTGTAGATCCAAACACTTCACTCACATTCTGATTCTCCTGATTAGTCAGAATATTTGGTTCGACATGGAACCAATTTTGGTTCTTTGTATTTTTGTTCAGCATAATTCTTTTCATTAGCTCTCTGTCGATTACACCAACCAAAAATCTTATGAAGAACACAATAAAAAAAAAAAACTAAAAAAAAACTGATTCATCGTAGAACCAAATTCGGTTGATTCATCGTTAAACCAGATTCGGACAGAGCCAAAAATTCTGAGGACCGTTTCTGACAGTGAAATAGGGCTACTCTGCTAATTCTGACTGTGATGCTAGTACTACTTCCACGGAAATCGTTATTACTGGTATCCTCTTTCATATCGTTACAGATTTAATATTGTAAGTCTGTCTGTGGCCAGTCGCCCTCTAAAATAACAGCAAGTGAGAAATGACTACACTGTAGTCAAAACCTGCGAATGTGGCAGAATACAGTGAAAGACGTATCAGCGGAGGGAGGAGTTTTCATATGAACGCTAATTAATGTACTTTAGAAAAGAAGTTTTTATAGGCGTCTGAATTTAAGGATTATTATACCCCAGATGATTTATATGATTTAGATGATTTATAGATGGAAGTTCCACACTTTTACATATATTCCTTGTAAATATCTATCCATAGTAATGAAAACTGAATATTCCATAATAATTCACTACAACAGTGTAATGTTATAACATTAGACATAAGTTCCATCTATGTACCATGTATATGTTGCCTATATGTAGACAAAATAAATGACTGTCAGAACGGAAATCAACGAAGCAGTTATACATTCCACAGGAGAAGTTGCGAATGGTGGATACCAAAGTGCCGGAGGCAGGGTTGTCATGTGAGATCGAAGGTTGAAAATTTTATCACACTATCTAAGCGCATGCGTATTTCGAAAGTCACAAGAACAAGAAAGAAGAGAATAAGAACAACGCCAGTCTCTTGCTGATCTGCGTGCCACAGATAAAATTATCATATCCACGTATATCCTACAGCGTTCTTTAAGTCCTTTTACTATTAATGCCTTGGTTGTTCCTTTTACTGGAGCTGAATTGTTAAAACAGTCTTTTAGAATAAATTACTCCCACATTTTATATAACTAACAATCTACTGTGATAAAAAGTTGTACTAGTTTGGCTTATAAACACACTTTTCATGTGTTTTATTTTCAAAACTATTAAAACGTTTAATCAGTTGAACGAGCGCTTTGTTAAAATGAGCGTCACTTGATGTTTTAAAACGCAATCTCAATTTATCTAGGTCTAGGTTAATTCAGTCGTGAGCCTTCGTAAGTTTATATTCTTTCAGATTGCTTTTTCTTTAGATTATTTCGTCGAGATCTTCTGGTCGTTTGCCTCGCTTCAGAATGCTGTCTGATATAGATTTGTTCTGTAGTGATCTTCAGTCAGTTGTCTTGTGTCAGATGGCTATTTTATGTTTGTTCTGTTGAGATTATGTATTAGCTCGAGTTATGCTAGCTCTTTTCAGTACGACGGGCGGTTTTTCATAGATATGTCGTGGATAGCCGCCATAGATCAAAAATCATCCGTCGCATATTAGAGAAACATTTATCAGTTTATGTCAGCCAGTCATTTGTAGGATTGTTATGTCGAGATAATCGTGACTGCAGTTTTCTAACGCTCTTCTTTCAGCTTGTCGTTTATGTCGAAATCCTTTGTCGTCTTTTGGAGTACTGTTTATTTTGTGTGTGGAGATCAGTTGTTGTCTTGTTTTATTGTACAGTTTCTCTATTTGTTTTATCGAGGTATGAGATTTATTGAAAAAGAAAGAACTCCCAGATTTGTAGCGGTAGTCGGCTGTTGAAAGGATCTATGTTCATGCAAATCAGGTAAAGCTATGTTTGTCCCTTCCGCTCCCTACCTTGATTGGTAAATGAATATGGATTCTATTCTATTCACGCTTGTTCCGTGTCTCAGACTTTTTTTTTGATTCAGTTTACCATTTCTCTGCGTTTGTTATCTCGAAGTTAATTTTGTCTTGAACCAGAAAGGTGTATCGGTAAGATCATGGATAAACCATCGATACAGGGAGATAACTTTCAACTTGCACACAGCGAGGACTTAGAGGAGAGAGTTGTCTCCCTCATGTCTACCTGCTCATCAATGTCTCACATTTCATGGCTGCTATGTTAAACCGTATCAGGCTCCGTGTAGGCAAAAATGAAGTATAGATTTGTCCCATTACGTTCCAGGTTAAACAGGCTCAGTTCGCCCCTGGAAAACTGACCTTCTTGTACTTTAGCCTGGAACTACACACTGATGTTTTTGATTACCACTCCTCCCACTTCACGTGAAATGTACCAAACCACACTCATGACCAAATGATTTTTGAGAACGTAAACTGTCTTCTGAGACGAGCACTTTTCAACCGTTTGAGCTGGTCACGTGAGTATCGTCGTTTGATTGTGCCCTGAACAGAACACAGGCTCGCGACTGTCACAATTTGTTTCAGAAATTAATCGGAACTTACTAAGTTAGCGAAACACAATAAAAGTTAGTTATGATATTATCCAGTAATAACACAATTGAGCATTTAATGCGGGATATGCTCATTTACTTCATTTTAACCTACAAGACATTCGTATACGGATTTCGTCCTCCATCTTACGATACCAAAATCCGTATTCATCAGACGTCTTCCTGATATATATTCTCCATGTTTAGTAGATATTGGAGCAGAGAGTGCAATTATTATTAATTCAGCAAGTAGTCCCATACCGATTGCCGTTCTGGAGCTAGAGAACGAGACTGTTGAATCAATGATAGTCTACATGTATTATGAACTTAGGAATGAAAGATACCACAAACCACATGACTTCGAAGCGTATATATAAATTCGACTTCAAACCGAAAACACGCAAACCGCGAAACCAAGGACAATATGATGGGAGTTGTAAAACGAGAGCGAAGGTTCACACAAAATAATTTCTATACGTTATATTTGACATACAATCTCTTTTCGCAAGGTATGGCATCTGGGGATGTCTTCTCCAACTGTCAATACTTTGCTCTGTTAAGTAACTCTACTGACACACAACAAAAACTGACGTCCAGAAGACATTTACTCAGGACAGGGCTTATTCCCAACCTGTAACCATCTCGGTCATCTATACGCGGTAAGACTGACCCTGGGATGGTGTGTATCCATATTCATCCTTCTTTCGGCAACTGCTAGAGGGAATTTCCATAAATCAATACCACGTGACTTCGTCAGCCAATCAGCTAAAATCTACCGACGTAACCCTAACGTAACTCGCCATTTTCGAGTCATGTGATGAACTACTTGTTCAAAATTTCAGATCCACCACACCTCTTGGATGATACGAAAGTTATACATAGGCCTACCTATATATTTTGTAAGCCCAGGCAATATCTGTTTCAGAAGTGGTATGAAAACCTGTAATTTATCAGATTTCTCGAGTCTGTTCTCCGCCGGATGAAGGCCGAACAGAATCCGGTAAAGTACCGGATATCGCTCCGCAATAATGGAGACACACGATTCGCAAGCCATCTTATGGATGGCGAAGTGTACGCAAATGGGCTTATTTCATGGGAAGTTTAATACAGCCCGTCCACATGGGTATCTATGTGATCCTTGATTTAAAATTCCATTTTGTGGAAACTAAAACACTGATTACAAATTTAATATGAGATGCCAATGACTTGAAAAGGACGACACAAAAGCAAGTGTCACCATACACAGAAACAATTCATTTGATTTCATCAATACGAGTTACTTGTCAGCATCTACCAGTTTCGGTCCCACACAGGATACCAACTCCTCAAACATGGGATTAGGCCTACCCAAGGCAAGAGCACTGGGAGATTGCGCACTCAGAACATATAGGGAAGAGTTACATAAGTGGTCTACTCCACCCTGGTGCGAACGGAGTCATGATGATGATTCCGAACAGTTTCGGGGTCTAATGTCCTATCAAGGCAGTATGGGATGAAACAACAACATAAAAAAATTCTCTTCTAACGAAGAAAATATTCAATCTACTAATATTCAGACGTGTGCAGTGATACTGATAATCCGTGTACCTCTGATATTCCAGTTGTGAATATTTTAATCTGAGTTCTGTGATACGTTTGTAGAAGAAACGAATCTGTAAGAGAACCATCTGCGGTTTGACAAGCGGATTTCACCAGTTAAATTTCCAACTCGGAAAATTCCATTGGCTGTCATTGGTAAACTCAAAGGTGAGAGAGATCAACTTCGACCCAAATAGGAATTTTTGCCCCTGTCAATGTCCTAACAGACAGAGTTTCTTCATCAGTCGAAGTAACAAAGCCAACTGGACAAATCTGAGTATGTATCGACACAGAGCCACTACCCGACACCGACTATATTGAGGACGTACTTTCAGAATTACCAAACACTGAAGCATTCTCCAGTGTAGATGCAAAAATGAGTTCTGACACATGGATTTTGATGCAGGAAGCATCTATGTGACTGCGTTTGGTATAATCTAGGGCCGGTACAGCTGATGGAACATGCCCTTTGGAATATTTCTGCCCCAATAAGTTTCAGAGGCGACTACATCAAACAATCGAAGGACTGATGGAATATAAGCAATGATATAATTATATGTGGAGTAGGCGAGACTCAGGAAAAGGCCATAGTAGACCGTGATAGGAAGTTTCAGAGCGAAAGAAATATCAAGCTTAACAAAAGACAAAATTCGCCTCCCGGAAATATCGCATATGGGACATGTTCTGATCAATGGTTGACTTAAACCCTATCCAGAGAAAGTTGAATCTATCCTGATGATCTACAGTCCCGTTGACATATAATGTGTGTAAAGGTTCAAGTGTATGATCAAATATGCAAACTTTACACCTCATCTGCTTGAGGTAATCGCCCCTCTCCGTTTCCTGGGGACAATTTCGAATTTCTATATAGAACGAACAAGTACAATGGAATTGTCTGAATGAAGTTAAATATATTGGCTACCACCCACCTTTCTCAAATATGGCAACCACAATCCGGTGCGATGTTATTGAGGGGTGGGTTTGTAGTTTGTCTGGTTCTCCAAGGACAGCAAGTGGCGAACAACTTCGGCACAAAACCGGAAATGAGTTGCTCCCTGAGGAAGTTGTCAATGGAAATGACCCAACGTTTAATTCCCAGAGGTTTACTGACTTTGCCCGAATGTATGATTTTACACATACAACAAGTTTTCCTTCATTCTAAAGAGAAATTAGGAAACTATTTCGAAGAAGCGTAGACCTGGCACGAATCATGCCTTGTACTGTCTGAATGTGAGGCTTACTTCAACCGGATGGCATTCGCTTGATCACCAGTCCAATATATATTTGATCGCCGAACTTGCACCTTACTACCAACTGTAAGTTGGCTGCTGAAGCCCCAAACCATAACTAGTGTCAGAAAGTCATCGAAGCAGATAAAAAGGCGCATTTATTATCCGCTCCATCACATCACACCCAAGCTGGGGAGCGACATTGGGTGTGTTTACAATTAACGTAAGCTATTGTTTGTGTATCAGACACATCGTTGATCAATCAGAAGCCGCCCTGTGATAAACTGGCCTTGTGTTCGCTCTGGTCCATCCCTAAGCGTCTCCGAAGAATCCAGGACACTGTAACGGCAACATATCCCCGAACAGCTATTTTCGCATTTGATAGCATTTATCAGCGGGATAAGTAGTGGTATGTAGACCTTCGAGATACATGTGGACACTGGAGTGGAGTCAGAGAAGACATGACGGTGACGTCTTCGGTAATACACAAACCGCAGTTGGGATGAAATGGGTACCTGTGAGTGGGTTGTGTCCCTGGTTCCAAAGTGGGTATATGTGGACCATACTGTCTGTATAAAGTATCATGACCATGGTGTGACCTTGACGTCATAGTGCGCAAGTGTACTCGCGTAAGCGCAGACATGGACAGATGCGCACTCGGATGGATGAAAAGTACACCCCTATACGCTAGCCCAAAGGGGGTGACTAGTAGTGTGGCCCTTGGAGATTCATGAAGACTCTGGAGTGTAGCGAGACAAAACAGATCACGTAATCGCGACGCCATTAGCGCAAATACGGGGACGAAGAGACTATTTACACCCCTATACACTACCCAACAGGAATGGGCATGTCGACATTGGGCGAAGAGTGTCGACTTGAAGCTCTCCGGATGTAGACTTCGATTGCTGTGATATTGACCAGAGGTGACGTGATGGTGCGCTTGCGCAGTCCATGTGTAGTAGAGGAAGATGGCATTGTAGGGGTACTCAGGTGTATGTTCGGGCGACAGATGGGTCATCCTGACTATAAATGAGCCATGCAGATGGGTGTGGGTGAAACCGGATGTAGATGCCAGCTCTGTCTAGCCCGGCAGATTTATTTCCACTGGTTACGGACATCACACTCAGTCTGGGGGACCACTTTGTTTGTGATTACAATTCCTGTGTGTCCAAATACCAGAGGCATCTTTGGCCGTGTTCGCGCTTGTCCAATCAGAGGCCGCCCTTTGTGTTGCATCAGTCTTCGGCCTTGTTCGCTCTCGTTCATGCTCAACGTCTATTCGATCTCGTCCATACCTAAGGATCTTCGGGCAGTCCAGTATACCGCATGGGTAACAAATCCTGTTTTTCACCTGGTGGGGACGCCGGTACTCTGTAGCTTGTAAGTAACCATTCACCAAGCCTCGATCGTTTTCCGCATTTACAAACAGCTTCAAATCTAATTCACCCTCAGGCAACAAAATTGTTATACGCTGTTACATTATTGTGCGCACAGTGTATTACGCGAAACATGTCACACAATTTAGTTTCTATCTATGCAGTTTTGTCAACTATGCCATTATATATTTCAATTATGCCATAAATGACATCAGTATGGTACTATATCAAGACAAACGCAAACTAAAGCTTTGTGGGTAGAGCAGTTTTACAAAATATACAGAACTGTGACTCTGCTTAGCAACACAATGGCGGACTTTTCATTGAAAAAATGAAGGTGGGTGGGCGGGGGTAGGTATCTATGACTACAACCTGAAAATATAACCGGTACGTTCTTTCATTCTTGCATTATCGATCACGCGCTGATGATTCCTGCCAGTCAAAACGCTAAACCTATGGAATATCATGGAATCATACGAACTATTCCTTTCGTTCTACATTTTTACCGGAAGCCGGAAGTGACGTGTAGGCGAAAAGGAGCACCAGCGTCCAGGTGGCGCCACTATGCGCCACTATGCGCCATGACGTCACTTCCGGTGATGAAGTCAATTTTCCGCCGATGACGTCACTTTCAGCGGTGTCGTCTCTTCCGGTGATGACGTCAAATCCGGTGATGACGTGACTTCCATCAAGGGGCAAAGGTCACGCTCCGGCAATCGAGAACGCGAGGCAGGATAACCTGACGCTTGAAATGAAGGGCAATCCCAGACATAGGTCTATCTTGAAGATCAAGCTTCACTTGGAAGAGGATATGAGGTTACTACCCACAGAGGCTCTGAAAATGCGGTCAAAATATGAACACAACTGTTCCAAGATATGTTGCTGACACAGTATCCTGGACCTCCCAAAGATTCTTTGGGATTCGCCAGAGCGAATGGACGACCGGACGACCGAATTGCTATATCTCCTCCCCCGGGCCCTTTCTCAGTATTGCAACCACAATCCAGTGCGATGTTGTTGAGGTGTGGGCTTGAACATATTGAACATATCCCGATCGCTGACACTGACTAAGGTCAAATATGCACAGTTAGAAAAGGAAATTCCGCTATTGTCTTCGACCTGGAGAATTTTGAGAATTATATTTATGGCTTTTATATTCTAGTAGAATCTGCCCAGTGCACCGAGACGCCTTCAGTGAGAGATGCTTCGACTCCAGAAGTTTGACTTATAAGCTCTTTTTAAGAGAGGGTCAGAGATGGCTGACACACTGAATACAGCCCACGAAGCAGGTTGTTATAGTTATAACCGTCGACACACTATCTGAGGCTGAGAAAGAAACTGAGTTCCTCAAATTCACTACAGACTTGTATGTCACTGAAGAGCTGTTAGTCCAATTCAAGAGAGCTACTTCAGTGGACATCACCCTGACGTCGATTAAGTTGGTATTTTTGCGAGAGAGACAACATTGACTACCTTTTATAACTTGAATAATATTGGCGCTAATTTGAGGAGGATTAACTTCATCACAAAACCGGAAGTGAATTGCTCCCCTAGATGGTTCAAACACACCCCTGCGCAGCCCCAATATACCATCCTCCTCTATCCTGCGCTGGCGCATCATAACGTTGCTTCCGATCAATCCCTTCCCAGTCGTTGTCTACATGCCGAGTGCTTCAAGAAGAGATCCTGCGCGGCCTATTTAAAGCAAGGATGGCCTCGAAATGGCACAAACACGCCCATGCGCACCCCACAAAATGGCAGATTTATGTACTACACCTGAGTATGCGCACCATGACGTTATTTTCATTTCAAATCACCGCAGGCGTAGTCGACTCCACGAGCGCTCCAACGTGACACCCCGTACGGCTCATCAATTTAGAGCAAGGGTGGTCCCTAGATCGCACAATCCTTCCTTCGCAACCCCTGAATTGGAGTGATATGCAAGAGATGGGAAAACTTGACGACGTCTGGCGACTAAAAAGCAACCATATGACTCCCTCGGCATCCCTCGGAACCTAACATTCAGACCCGAGAATACGGTGGATTCTCGGACGTAGCTTTAGTATCTCAGTCGCGCTTTTAATGCAACTGTTCATGTGAAGACTATGAACTATCCAGACGGCCCCTAACACCGGCTTGAGCGGAATTAGATACGCTAGATCGGGAGCTGTGATGACAGGTCAACTCAAACAACTCATCGGATGTTAATGGATGAACATCGTGGAAGTCTGATGGAGTAAACGCCTCAACATGGGGTAAACCTGGTAAACGCAAGAATACAAAGAGAAACTAACCTGTAATGCCCGACGTCGTACGGCTTAAATTTCCCACCAAAACAATAAACCTACATATATTTGTCAAGTGGCCTGTACAAAGAGCGAGTCCCGGGGACTAGCATTCCACCTGCAGAATCCTACCATATACAGGTAATAAATTGGGGTGATATGCAAGAGGTGGGACAAAATGACGACTATAAAACAACCATATGACTCTACAGGAAAGTATCCTTCGGCACCTGACATTCAGACCCGAGAATACGGTAGGTTCTCGGACTTAGCCTTAGTATCTCAGTCGCGCTTTTATTGCAATTGTTCATGTGGAAACTATGAAGTATCCAGATGGCCCCTAGCACCGGCCTTGGCGGAATTAGATACGCTAGCTCGGAAGCTGTGATGACAGGTCAGCTCAAACAACTCATCTGATGTTAGTGATTGAGCATCGTGGACGCCTGATGGAGTAAACGCCTCAACATGGGGTAAGCCTGGTAAATACAAGAATACCCAGAGAAATTAACCTGTAATGCCCGACGTCGTACGGCTTAAATTTCTCACCGAAATTATAAACCTACATATATTTGTCAAGTGACATGTACAGAGGGCGGGCCTCGGGAACTAACGGTCCACCATCTTTATTTTGAAGACTAAATTCCGTCTTTCTCTAGTACTCCTCGACTGTGCATACACACCATGGCACCCTCTCCAGTTAAAACCACCCCAGTCGTAGTCTACTCTACGAGCGGTTCAACATGACACCCGCCACGGATCATTATAACAAGAATGACCGCTAGATCGCCCAATCAGCTTCCTGGGCACTCCCAAAATATCATCTTCCGCTACTACTCCTCGACTGGGCAAGCGCACCATGATGTCACTTCCAGTCCATACCACATGCCGTAGTCTACATGCCGATATCTTCAAGCCGAAACCGGCAAGGCCCATTTAGAGCAAGGATGATCCCTATCTCGCCCCAACACGCCCCGGCGTACCCCCAAAGTGCCAACTTTCGGTACTACGCCTTGATTGAGCATAAGCACCATGACATTATTCCAAACCACCTCAGTCATAGTCTAATCCACGAGGGTTTCAAGCCGAGACACTGTATGACCCATTTGGACGCGGAATGGCCACCCTATCGCCCAAAACGTCCACAACATGCGTCCCCAGCGACGTTACTGACGGTCCTGCTGATACCCGATCGATAGAATACCCACGCCGACCCTTGTACTTCACAAGAAAATGATGATACATGTGTGTCAAATCCATCCTTCCAACTTTTCCTAGTTTGCATCAGCACCCAAGTCACGTGACCGACCTCGACGAGCGTCTGAAGTCGAGATACTGCACTACCGATCTGGTGCAGGGTTAGTCCACTTGGACGCACTTGACTCGGTGTAAAGTTTGTTTTTCCACATTTTTTTTACATGTCCGACATCCACCCGCATTCCCACAACACATCTTACGAAAGCATGCGCAGTGACCCGGAAGTCGTGTGATCGGGAGGGATGTCCTTACCAGAACTAACGGCATTTACCCTTCACGGTTTTTCTTCCACAGAAATTTCTCAAATGGCGGCTTCTCATTGGACAAGAGCAGCCGAATATGCGTTTGATATATGGACAAGAACATGGATAGATGAATACCCAAGTCAGCTTCCCCAGCATGGGTTTGATGCGATGGAGGGGAAAATAAACTATATGAAACCATAAAACTTTCTGTCTCTCATCTGTCTCCGTCATGGCGTTAAGACGTAAGGGACTAGGTATAGAAGTGTGTATGTGTGTGCAGGGGCGTTGAGCGAAGCCACCACCACCGCTGCCAATGGTTCACATACGACGTTATAAGGTTCTTCCTTCTCTTCTTCCTCCCAGCCACTTCTCCTCCATCCACCCAGTCAATCAATCACTCACTCACTACCCAACAAGCGCGTCAAGACGACCTGGCACGACCCATTTGCAGCAAGGATAACCCAAACATCGACCAAACACCCGAAAATGACCTTCTCTAATACTGCACGACTGCGCATACGCACCTTGGCGTCACTTTCAATGCAAACTACGCCAGTCTAACTTTACACCACGAACGCTTCAATGTGATACCCTGCAATCCCGATTTGAACCACGGATGACTCCCATATACCCCAAAACGCCAACCACAGGTCTTCTTGCTGAATGGCGGTAGGCATGGTGACTTTGCCGGCGACAATCAACCAACGGCGCCGAAACCCTTCCAGTCGTACTCTACAGCGTCAGCCAAATCGATTAAATGTCCACACTCTATATACTCCACAAAAAGAATTCACCACAACTACCCCCAAAACTCACATCTAAACGCCCTTTTTCTACTGACTCTACACCACGAAAGTTTCAAGATGATACCCTGGACGACCCATTTGGACCAAGAATGGCTCACCTACAACCCAGAATGCCCACACTAGGCCTTCCTGACGAGTGCGCATTCACACCATCACGTTTCCGGCGAAAATCAACCAACAGCCCCGAGACCATTCTCATCGTACGCTACAGCCTGAGAGAGATCGATCAAATACACACACTCTATAGTTGGTTCCACAAGAAAAAATTCCATGGGTTGATGTAAGGTCCGGATTTTTAGGCGAGATTGTCGGATTTGTTCGCAAGTCACGCGATCATCCGTCACCATACCGTGACTTGCAGCTCTCAGCGGTCAAACTAGGGGAAGATAACTCCGTCAGTAGGTCAATGCGTCTCCAAATAGTCTTTCTCTACTACTAACCGCTACCGTAATAATCGAAATACAAAGGAGAGACTATACACAAATGCACGAATAAAAATTAAATGCTTAACTGTCTAGCGAATGTATTGAAATATCATTGTTGTTTTAAAAGGTTCTGACTTGAAATATGACGATGAATAAAAAAAAACAAAAAAAACCCGAACTGTTACTTCATTTTTGCCCTAAAATGTTTTATTCGAAGGGACGGGGCTGGATCCCATTGACTGGCCCGCAGGATCCACAAATATAAATCGTTGACCTGAATGAAGGTATCACAGATGCTCGTTACCCTTGTTAACTGATTACGTTTCTCGGGTGGGTGGGGGCGATGGAATAGTGAATATACGATCTAGTAAATCATGAACCATTTGCGGTTTCACTATTTGAAAGGCTGTACTTAGACACTCATGGCTTATCGGTAATCTTTGAAACAAGCACAATCCCTTTATTTATTTTTACTGCATCGGACTCTCGGAGACATTCCAAGCGCGATATGCGACGCGCGTCGCGGCCAGATTGACCTGGGAAATCTCGACGCGCGACTGTTTCAGACCAAAACTGGCTTTTGTAAATTGCACCCAGATGGTATAGGGTTCTCAAACGCCGAATGTTGAATGAATAGAAATCCCCGGATCAGAGCGAATCGTATTCACGCACCGAATATGTGATTGCCAGGTAAACTCGGTGCGTGGATGGATGGTTGACAGTTCACAAACTCCCTACTTCTCTCCAAAACAAATTAACTTAGCCATACATAGCCTTTTTAGGTCCTGTTCAGAAATAACTTTCGTCTGTTTTACCCATATTGAAGTTTGGGAGGAGATAAAAGTAGCAATCCTCGTCAGTGCGCGTCTGTCGTGTGTATATAGCGGGAACAGGTTCTCGCACAGCGGAGTATATTTTCTCAAATTCGACACCCTCAGGCTAAAAGGACTGCAAGCACATTCCCTGGAAAGTTCTAGTTCTCGCTTGTTCATGTTGACAGAATTTTTAAATACCACCTTGAATTTAGAAGAAAAAAAATCCAGAGTACATTCACGTGGTTGTAACTGAAATTGACGTGGATTTAGTCAACAGTTCGGAGACGACCTTAAATACAGCCCAGACGTGTCTTGATTACTCACAAATTAATTAACACCATTAGAGCGTTTGACGGACCGATTTAACGACACGACCGATATATTACCTCAGGGGATTCGCAACGAACGCATCGCAAAAATCAAGCGTGCGTGTTTGAAAAAGAAAATACAGGTAACCGGATCAGTTCTACCGAAAACCACAACAATGGAGGCAGTGAGGAACAAAATGGCCAAATTAAGAGCAGAATTAGATAACGCAGAAGACAGAAGAAACGAAGCTGAGGAGAAATTACGTGAAGCAAATTCCAAACTCGAACAGGTAAGTAAGCACAACTATATTTATCGTATTTATTACTATTTATAGAACTTTTTAACTAGTACCGGTATACTAATATTTCAATTGCCACTGAAGTTTTATTTTCGGGAATCGTTTATTCCTAGAAACAACCAAATGGGCACCTAAGTTGACAAATTTTCAGTAACCTTAAAATGTTTGACAGTTTAAAACCGGGTAAATCTCCAATTTGCATACGGTATGAAATCATTTGACAGTATCGATGTTTGTGCGTCTTGATTACTGGAGCACGAACGTCTATAGCGGGAGCCCCGAGCATAGCATTTCGAGAGGGATCTGTTCCTGTAGTGATTATAGGTATGAAAAACGGTGACATATGGAGTGTTAATGATTGCAATGGATGGCGAAGAATGACCACGTGACAGCGTTAATCACTTAACTGAGATTTTTTTAAACCCAGCTATATCATCACTGATGCTAGGAAAAATCATTTCGTTATCATGGGTAACTTAAAAAATCGAAAATTCGTAACCGTATGCAGAAATTTTATATTTTTGGATATGGTAGAGATAATCAATGAATATGCTGAAATATTTCAATTTCTGAAATTGTCAATATGTAGACGAGGCTTGAAAAAAGAGAGGTTAACAGAATGCGGAGTGAATTAGAAGCGGCCAGGGACCGTTCCAATGACGCAGAGGAAAAACTGAGAGAGTATATTACACGACTGGACGAGGTAGATCTGTGTCAGGGTGTCCCTCAATCTCTGGTCTTGTCTGCTTTTGGCATAGCTGTGCGACATTTTACAACGGATACATGCATGACTATGATACGAAAGAACCGTTTTGTGATTTTTTGAAATGAAAAGTAAATATGAAGAGAAAAGCACAGATAAAATCAAATATAATATGGCTATGGATGGCCAGAGTGTGTTTGTACAGGAACTGCGAGCTTTGGGTTGGGCTTTCAACTTTCACCTTTGGAAACTATTCAACCCTAATCCTTGGGATCGGTACTGGAATGATAGCTGTAAATCTATTTTCCGTGTACATTGTTCTGTTACCCGTGTAAAATTCCCTAGGTATATGGTATAATGTCTGTGAACCCCTGTGACGTTTCGCTTTTGTCTGCATCCCAGCTAAGAATTCCGTTGATTTCATTCACTTTCACTGTCTCATTTATGAACTGGATTTTACAATTATTCTTGTTGATTGAAATTATGGAATGGTGACAATTACAAGCCTGATAATGAGCATAAGGCACCCCCCCCCCCCCTCACCCCATCCCAAACCTCTCCCTCCAATCATGTGTAGGAATCACGGTCACGACCAGGGGGAGTTAACCCACTCATATTTAATCCAAATTTATTTCCAATGCAGAATTGCTTACAGATGGTTTGCTCTAGCATGTCCTGGGAGAATATGTCCTTGTTATATGTTTCTCCTGAGGAAGATATATCTTACCCGAGTAGCAAATCAGGAAAAAAATATTCTAGCTAGGTTATTAGATAGGAGCCGAGTATATACAGGCCGAATTAAATGCCGGGTTTTGGTCATATTTTGCTTAGGGTATATTTTCATACCATTTTTGAAGAAATTTGGCACCATTTTTTGTGAAAAAAAACAACAACAACAACAAAGATATTTACGTATTCAGTAAATATCCGTATTGGGCTTCATTAAGGGTAGATAAATGAGGGTATTTGACAATCCATCGTCTTCCAGTTTTACGTATGAGGATATAGACTGCAGGGTATGGTACCTTAATGGAGAATACTTAGTTTTCCTGATCATGTTGATAGAGGGGCTTTTGAAAACATCCATGTGCTTCTTGGGCTTGTAATTACATGTAGATGCAGTACGATTCCATTCTGAACTTTGTCCATTTTAATTAGTCGTCTACCTGGAGCTTCTAAAAATCAATAGCTAGTTTGGATAAATTTACCTTTTTGCCCAGTGTATATCAAACTGAACTTTACAAGATGACTACCATTACTCCGTGATATTGATAATACCGGTATATCACGCTTGAAATAACTTTGTAATTCTCTCCATATATAATACTCCATAAAACTTGTACCGGGACACGATTACACAGGGTGACATCTTAATGTATTGGTGTTCAAGCGGCCAAAGATCATTAAGACCATATAAAGCTGGTCAGTGGATGTATCTCATGCCCTGTCAAATTGTCGAATGTTAAACCGCACATACCAGTATGACCGTATACGGTCTTATTGTCCCTTGTCCGAGTGAAGATATCACTCTATGCAATTCAGCCCCGATACGTGGAACAATTACTATTATGGAGTTTATATGGATAGAATTACAAAGTTATTTTAAGTGTGGTATATATAGCTCAGTTTGTTTACACGCCACAAAAAAATATGCAGAGTTATCTATTGATTTCTGGCAAGCTCCAATGTGCATGGCTAATTAAAATGGACAGACTGCGGGTAGGAATTATAGACGAACGGACCAGCATCCATTGATGTGTATACATTTAACAAATATACCTGCAAATAATAAATACGATACCTCTATTCGGTTCGATTACTGCCCACTATTTGTATAACGAACGTTTAGCTAATCTTTCAAGAACTAGAATCGAATATGTATTTTCTTTGATGTTCTTATATCCGTTTACAGATAAAGTACGGCACATGGATTGCCCTTTATCCGATAAAGAATTGGAGCCATTGATGCTGTCCGTTAATATTGTTACAGGCGATGGTCTAATCATTTTAACCACATTAGAAATTACTCTTTCCTTCAGATGCAAACAAAACTGGAAAACACGGACAAACAGCGGGAGAGGTTGGATAACCAGAACGAAGATTTAAAAGGTAATCAGTGGTAATATGTCGAGACTGTGATAGGCTGTGGGTTAAATCGACGACCAATCAAAGCTCCGGTACTACCATGCATAGCAACACTGAATATATCAACATCTAGGATTGGTTATAGATTTCAATACCAGGTGTGTGTTGATAGAACTTCTATTTCGGCAGTTTAACAATTGTGTATTGCAGGTGTCCTTATTCACATTAGCACGAGCCCTTAAGTGGAAATCGAGTCCAACCTGATTGGTAAAATTCCTTGAACGCGAGCCAATCACAGCCGTTAGATTGTGGCAGGTATCAATCTCCTTTTGTTTAAGAAAGATGGGAGACTGCTGTCTACCATAGCTCCCTGAGATTCACGCCTTCCCCTCATCAACATACGCCGTTGTTTGCATATACACATGCAAAGAAATGAAATCTGCCTTTCTGTATATCATTTAATGATAATGTACAAAAAAAATCAGCCAATCATTAAGGATTCCACACCCCTTTAGCTTGAATGTATATCAAGGCGTGAACCAAACGGGAGGGACTCTCGTAACCAACTTTCTCAACGTGAGATTTGTGGACACAGCAGCAGTACTTAGCACATGCTCATGCTACAGGTCAACTTTGCATTGTTTCGTTCGCGCCGAAAAAAACTCCGAAACCTTCACGTGTTGAGGAATACAGTTCCAGATAGCGGGTTGCATCTACACATTTGTGATGGTTTCCTGGAAGCACAATGGTGCCTTAATCGTATTTTGCTGAATATGGGTGGCTCTATTGACTCACTGGGTGTTTTGACATACTGTCAATTCATCTGTTCGGTATCACACCTTACCTGTCATTTTGGTCACGTTATTCGTGAATAATCACATCGGACTGACGCTCTTGGCAGTGAGCCACTTCCCCTCCCCATATTGTTTATGGCACCGTTCCATATAACAAAATTAGCACCGAATTAAAAAAACAAACAAGAATCATAGTATACATAAACATAGGCTACCTTCCTGCAAGAGAGAAGCGGTCAACAGTTTTCAATGATGCCAGCAAGACATCCTGATGATTCAAAAATATCAAATCCATTTCGCTGATCAGTATTCTTAATCCTTATGACTTTCGTTGAAAGTCGTTATCTAGAGAATGATGTATCTCAGTCACGCTTTGGTTGTGCCTGTTAATATGAACACCATGAGGATCTTGAAATACCTGGGTTCATACGGTCCCTAGCCCCGGGTTAAGTGGAATTAGACACAAGTTACGAAAGGCAACGCCATCTTGCAGGCTATACGCTCGTATTTTGCTATCAAGGTCCAATGACGGTGAGAACGTCAACCCGGTTGATGACGTCGATTCGGCTCACTGGGTACATTTAAATTATTAAATAGACATTGTACGGAGTCTCAGTGTAAAAGGAAAGCACGCGCGAAAGGAAAAGTGTCCGACTCCTATCTCTCAACCCATGCAGTTAAGTCATTTATTCCTGATTTGCAATTCACGAAAGACATATTTTACTAAAGAGAACACATGAAAAGGGACATTGTTTACTGGAACATTCATCCCTTCCACACCGGCAAGTGACCACCAGCAGAGTCCGGAATTATACAAACAACCGGTAGAAAATCACATAGTAGTTTGATGGTACAGACAGTCACCTACATCAATGATCGACGTGGAGATACGGCAGGTTAACTTGCAGGGACACCAGGGGGTTTGACATGTGAAATGTGAGAGGTAGCTGACAGATCGAAAAAGTAAATGGATTCTCACCTGAACTGTGTCAACAGGGATCGGATCTGACATTTAGCTCTGGCCTATATGAAGCAGCATTATTGACAGTGTTAATCGGAGATTACGTTTGGCTCATGGACATTCACAGCAGCATGATGGTATTAGATGACAGGGTCACGGATATACCCTTGCATGTTCATCTTAGGCTACTGAGATTGAGATTGAAACTTCAACTATTTACACTTGTCGATGTCGAACAAAATAATGTATTTACCGAAAGCGCAATTTCTGTTGATAATAATACCTGGATATAGATCAATAAGCGAATGTCAAAAAAAGTTTGTCGCTTCATCACCTGATCTCAATGAAGGATAATTTACATGATTACGTGATTTCATTTGGTTTATTTAAATATTTGGTTCATCTATAAACATCTACTATAGATTAAGGGTTCCAGAGTCCTTAACAGGTTTCCACAATTCGAAAATGTTTGTTTTTCGCCTACATAATTCATAATCATCTCTATAAGTTGGTGAAATAAAAGTGACAAAATGAACTCTCGTGACGTGAGCCACGCATGTTGATTTACCACAATGGTGGTTAATTGGTCAAGTGATCAGCTTTCTTAAAACTTTTAAACAAATAATATAAAAAATTGAGTAAGATTTTAGACTGGGTTATATGTTATTTATCTTGGCTGAAGAAACAACCTATTCAAAAATGAAAGAAAATCGCCCTCGGTAGTTTTTGCTCGTTTTCTCCAATAAATTTGTCAAAATGTTTCTCAGATTGGCCTTCTTAGAACCATGTTATTGAGCGAAATACAGGACACAATAATGTACATGTAGTACTGAATAAGCTTACCTCATTTTTTCTAAGATTTACCCCATTTCAAGGTTATCCATCCTTATAGTCGAAGTACGTCATGAAATCAATTCCAGGACGAAGTTTTAAAATATGAGACACTAGTATTTCTGTTTGAAAACTATACTATAGGATTTTGAAAGTTCAAATATTTTTGGCTAATATTTTATACGTTCTTAACTAGGATATTTGAAGTCTTAATTTTTACAAACCGCTTCATTTAAGTTCAAATGATTCAGTTTTAGTTCCCTGAGTGAATAGCTTTCAGAAAATATGTAACACGTTCTGGTGAATTTTTTTTTATTGCAATTTACTTGAGGAAAAACGGTAGATACTTCATGTAGGAAGATATTTTCTGAGTCTTTGTGCAATTGAAAAGGCTCAAGTCTACACATATTGTTATCCCCAAACTTGGCTATTGTATGCATTGTCTCGTGATCCTTACATGGAGTATGAACCGCAAAAACTGATCAGGTTTTGAAATTCTTATCGTTAGAGGTGGGGGGATCATGGAACCTTTATCAGAGAGTAATTACAAATTGCCTTTACTAACCATTACATACAACAATGCAATTCTTTCATTGTCAGAGTCTGATCATGACGAATTGATATACACAATCTGTGTGACTCTTCTTCTGCAGTATTCCCAGTCAGGAAAAAACAATATTTTGGATTTGGGACCTGTCAATACAGTAAAGTGATGTCGAAAAATTGTGTTGATAAAATTCAGAACCACAAAAGGGTGTTGATATGAGTAAAACATAAAATAATGGTTTTAGCCAACACCAATGGACTGTGTTGTGCCCATGTTGTAGGTTCTACTTCAGCAGCATTCACAATGTTGTTGTCAATAATACCATTCCTAGCTGTATTGAGTGCTTCAAGATTATGAAAGAAAATTGAGAGAATTTAACAACAAACAATATTACTGTGAATATTCATTTACCACAGATGCTTTGGAGGAGTCTAACCGAGAGAAGGTTAGACTGACACAGGAGTTAGAGAGGTTGGCCGAACAGTCCGAGAAGATGAGACGAGAAATGCAGAGATCGGCCGAAGAACAAGACAAACTGGCCCAAGATCTGGACCGATCCAACCTAGAAAACAACAAGATGAAACAAGAAATGGAATTAGCCGCCAATGAAATGATCAGCAATTATTAAATACGGTGAAACCTGTGTGAACCGACCATGCTTGGGACCAATTATAGTGTCGGTTTGACAGGTTTATCAAGGTTCAATACTTCAAATTTAAGTATTGGGACCAAGGATAATACCGGTATATAGAGGTTGGTCGGTTAATCCAGCCGTGGTATTCACAGGTTTCACTGTAGCCTACATTTGTGGAGTGGATAATAAATATGAAGAAGAGCCAGTGATTTCACGTGCTTCTTGTTAGCGAAACCAAAGTGATTTTGAAATTGATATGGAGAGAGACCTGACCGTGTTTGAAGAGTTAATACTTCATTTAGTCTTTCGAGCATTCAGTTGAATTGATACATATCAAATATTGGACATATCCATGGTCAGTGGAACTGTGAATTGTATTACCGAAGGTTAAACATATATACAGAAATAATTGTTTCTACAGCATCCTCTTGATGCAGCCAGGGAAAAGATAACATGATAACGATTAAATGAGAGTGAAACGATAAACACCATTGATACACCTCACTGAACCTTCTGATGATTTAGTATGTAACTTCCCTGTTCTACCCAAACCACATGCGAAGCTGGTCAACAATGCAGACTTGCAAGTTTGGCCGTACTTATGGTGTACATGGTTCACTATTTGTTATGCACCTCTCTTTGTAGAATTAACATTATCCGAAGAACACAACTGCTATTTGGCGACAAATCGTTTACGGTCAAACTTCATATTATTGAATCTCATTTTGTTCTTGATACGCAAATATCGTCGTAACTTCGGTGACTGAACCCCTGATACATTGAACATATATATACCTGTGTAGATTCACCAATTTCATCCATTAAAAATATTTTGTTTCAAATCTGTTGTTAAGCTTTTTTAATTTGGGTGCATGTAATGGATTCGGTGTACTGATGTAGACCTAGATCTTGTATGTCTCCTTCTTTGAAGCGAACGAGTACCTTGCCGAGGATTCTCGAAAGGGGAAAAGATAGGACAAATGTTAAAGAAAAAAAGATGAGCATGAGTACATGAGTATTGTGGTCATAATGACACAAAAACTGCACATTTATTGTCAAGATTAAGTCCATATCGGATTTCTTCAATCTGCCACACTCAGTCTATCCACGACGCAATGGTCATATTTCTTTCCAGTATTGACGAAGAGAAAGAAAAAAAACACTGCGAGCGGGAGAAGAAATAGTTTTATCTGATCAGCAACATGCATTGAATCATACGTCGACGACTGTTCAATATTATCGTCCCCATATTACAAAAACATCAGTGTCTCGTGGAATGTATTTAGCTGTGTTGGTTCGATATCGACATTGGAACTTATTATGACATCATCCAAATAAAGTATGGAGAATGGATTTTTCTTCCTCGAGACTTATTAGAGATCATCTAAATAACGTATGTTTAATGGGAGTTTCTTCATCGGGACTTATTTTGAGATGACCAAATAAAGTGGGAGTTTCTTCCTTGAGACTTGTTATGAGATAATGAAAATAAAGAATGTGAATGGGAGTTCCTTCAGTTGAAC
Source organism: Hanleya hanleyi (assembly GCA_036873755.1). Classification (NCBI taxonomy): domain Eukaryota; kingdom Metazoa; phylum Mollusca; class Polyplacophora; order Lepidopleurida; family Hanleyidae; genus Hanleya; species Hanleya hanleyi. Next base: position 153,129 of record JAVTVY010042439.1, read on the forward strand.
TTATTATGAGATCATCAAAATAAAGCATAGTGAATGGGAGTTTCTTCATAGAGTCGTATTCGTAAGAAAAGAGATATCTGTTTGACAACAGCGGCGTAATGAACTGAGACCTCAGTAGGACCGGATGAGTTTTGGTACCTGCAGTATAGAGAGATTTGGATACATTTCTGTAGGGCATGTCCTTTGGGTATCCTCTTCAAGTTGTTAAATATTCACATGCTTCCAACATGATACGTCGGGGGTTTTTAAAAATAATTTTCAATGGAACTAAAATCAGAGACGAATCTGGAATATATGGTGTCTTATGGACTTTGGGTGATGCAGAGAGACTTATGAGACCCAACAATTTGCCACACGTTTGCGAAAGGCAGCTAGAGAATGCAAGTTTGATGCAGCCAATGGCAATCACATTACATTCCGCTCGTTTACACACAGGATCAAAAGATCTGAAAGGTGTATCGCGAGATATATGCTCTCGCGTCTGTCCAAAAACAACAGGTCAAGGAACTGTCATTTGTGACGTCAAGGATTGGAAATGTTTGAATAATGTCGAGTGTTTACTTTTAACCTGGTTTGTCGAAAATTCATATTGACGTGGCCGCAAGTAATATGCTCACAACACGCCTGCAACAACAGTGTCACGAACTATCGGTGTTGGGGAAGCTTAGAACGAAACGAGACCTACACGCAGATACGAAGCAATGAGTGTCGCGATACCATGGGTAAGTTCAGTCTTAATCTTGATCAGATGTCTGCGGGTGAACCAGAACTAGAATCGACATAGAATCATGTAGAATTGCTACATTTACCACTCATGTCGGGCTTTACTCGTATAAAAGGTTATTATTTGAGATTTCGTCCACCAGTGATCAATATCAACATTACAAGCGTCTAGTCCGTCATTCATAATCCAGCCGTCGTCCATTAGAGAATATCCGCGTCCATAATCCAAAGACCTATTCCATTTCCATATAACAGTATTAGCACCAAATTCAAAAAGACAAAAGTACGGTATACATAAACATAGGCTTGTTTAGCAACGGCCACGACTGAGTGGAATACATTATTGTCATGATTCGAAACCGGCAATAGAGGTCTGTCCGTCGTTCAGTAACATTATACGGAAATGAGAGGCTAGCCGCGAACATTACAGAAAGCGAGATCCTCGTCTTAATATAGGCCTATGAAAATTTTCACGCTTGAAATATGTGGCATACGATATGATGACGGACAACAAGCCGCTTGGGGTAATTTAAATGGGAGCTGTGTGACTTTCAAGAATCGTTCATTCCGGGCTCCAAAAACATATCTGACACGCAGTTGGGTATCCTGAGAGGTAAGATCAATTCACATGAGCCCTCACATGGCTCAGGCGAGTTTGTTCGATTTGAAAGTGAAGCATCCGCTATCGATGACGAGTTCATCACAAGCGAACCTAAACCCTATCACATTCCCGGATGACCCATTGCAGGATGTAGCCTTGGATTTACCCCAACCATCTCCATCCGAAAACTCAAGTTTACAGTCGTTACTACGAGTATGCAATTCTGTCATCATCGACCTCGAGGAAGGTAGTTGACCGCATTGATAAGTATTCAGTCAGTACGGTCTACCCGTGACCATAAACTCGGACACTGAACCACACTGTCTTTCAGAGGATTCAGGAGTACAGCGATCACAATTGGAACATACTCCACAATGCCATCGCCAAATGTGCCCAACTTTTCCCACCTCTTATAAATCTCACCAGGGTAACGGCGAAACAGATGCCAGATCGCGTGTCTCATGAATAAAATCATCATTGTAAGAATTCCATTGGCCCGGAGAAAGACAAATCCCCATGTTACACTTGTGACACACCCTGCAACAGTTCACACCTCGGTTTGCGAGACCAACAAACCGAGACGCCATGTAGATGACATGTAGTTTTTACTAAGGCTACGTCCGAGATTCCTCCCTATTCTCGGATCTGATCTGAATGCTGGGTGTCGTATGGTTACTTTTTAGTCGCCAGACGTCGTCAATTTTTCCTACCTCTTGCATATCGCTCCAATTTTCAGTATCTCTTATTTTGTTGGTATTCCCTCTAATGTGTTGTTTGATAATTCTAGTAACCTGGAGTATTTTTGCTGTATCTGAGTCCTAAGAAAGGACTAGAAATGAGAACAGAGAAAAAGATAGATGCTTCCAGAATAAAATGTAGTAAAGGATTACTTAGATGCCGAAGCAGATGTTAGAGCTATTTACAATAGATGGCTGCACTGCGATGAGCACTGGTCGTATGACCATGCAACTCTTTTTCTTCATTCCTACACTGTCAGAAAAAATCTGTAACACTTATTGAACGCGTAAAAGCGTTCATCCCTGACTAATTTTAGCGGTTGCTGGAATAAGTTGAAATAATGATGTGGAATTAATCAACTGGTCCATTTTGAACAATAATGAAAAGAAAAGGGTACCAAGAATTCCACAACGCTAAGTATCTCAACAATCGAAATATGGGGTTGGACGGCACTGAACACTAACGTTCATATTGATGTCCAAATCAGGACATCATATCGTGTTAAAAACTGAACACTTAACGTTCATATCCGAACACTAGAGAGCAGGTATGAACACGCGTGTTCAGAAATGATCATCATGTTTGAACACCAATGTTCACAAATGAACACATATTCTGTAACACTTTTGGAACACTAGCGTCCGCATGAACATGTAAAAGTGTTCTATTATGCGTAAAAGTGTTCAAAAGTGCACACTTCAGAATGAACACTAATTTTACAGAGTTCCAATATTCAGCACTCGGCGATATTGTGGACAACCTATTTCGTTGTGTTTATTGAGGACGATCTATTTGATGAGCTTGATAACACTTCAGTGACATATTTTAAGTAAATCTCTTTGCATACTAGTTTTCGTACTTGAACACTTTTACATGTTTGAAAGGTGTTACAAACTAGTGTGCAATTCAGTGTTCAGGGTTTGCACACTTTTATTGACAGTGTACACATGACCCTCTTATTACTGTTAATACTGATCACATGCCCAAACAAATCTGACAACGCCATCTCAGAACTGATCCTTCCCGACCTAGTTTTTCTGTGTGGTGCTGTCAGCTGATCCTTCAACTCATCCCTGTTTGCTCTGGAGCTTTCACAATATAACGTGTTTAAGACGTGTTTCCTTTCCTCCACCGCGCCACACGTGACACACCTTTTGTATTCCGGCTATTCCTCGTGGCCAACGACCCTGCCTAGCCTCCGCCACTCGCAGTTTACATATCCTTTTCATGAACTTTTCCTGTATATAGCCAACGGCGACTAACATTCCGTCCAGTCCCGCCACGTTTCAGCCCACCTGTCATTCACTTGAACAGCCACCATTTTCACCCATACTTCCTTGCTTACTCCCAATTCTGTTAGGTCAACATCATATGGTATGAATTCAAGATACTAAGCATCATCAATAACGCCATATCAGAACTTATCCTTCCAATCACTGCTACCTCTCTGTTTTCCTGTATTGCCCAACTCATCCCCTTCATCCTACTTTGACGTCCATAGTGGTTTATCTTCAATATTCCTAATTTGTCAGCCATTCTGCTCCATCAGAAGTTCATTACCGACTTCTGAGTCCATCCAAAGTTCTCCGTAGATAACCTTTATTGCCATCATTTGATTCACTCCTAGAATCCACCTTCCTGCTTGTAGTTCCAGTGCTGTTAACATTTACCTATTTAGTGCCACTATTTCAACCCCGCATACTGTAGTAGATGCCGTCACTCTAATAATATTCGTTGGTCTAAATAGGCAATGCAATATCCTTGCGTTCGATTCGTTTTCTGCTCCAAAAATTGCGTGAGCACGTAGAGGTTATTCTGGCATATCCTAACTTTTCTAGAACCTGCTTGCATCTCTCCCAATAAACCTCTATGTTCTACATCACTCTGAAGCCGTACACCAAAGATCTTTGTAAATACCTCCCCCACATTACTTGCTACATATATTACTCTGTAATTATCCAGTAATTTTGTGTCATCACTAGCGCTTGTGCAGTAATGTAGTTCCATCAGGTGCCTTGGAAATCTCCCCCACCCTCCAGTTCTCCCCTATCATGCAAGCAATCACTTTCCTGTAGTGGCAAGCCCTCTGATCCCCCTTTTTTCCTCTCATGACCAGTCAATTTCAAAGCGCTCCTCACTGTCTCTTTGTGTAAGCTCCTTTGCCTTTCTCCTAGCCTGATCCTACTCCTTCGACACTCTTCTAGCTTGATGTTACTCCTTCACCTCTCTCCCAGCCTGATCCTACTCCTTCACCTCTATCCTAGCCTGATCCTACTCCTTCACATCTCTCCTAGCCTCATCCTATTCCTCCACCTCTCTCCTAGCCTCATCCTACTCATTCGCCTCTCTCATATAGCCTGATCGTGCTCCTTCACCTCTCTCCTAGCCTCATCCTACTCATTCACCTCTCTCCTAACCTGATCCTGCTCATTCACCTCTCTCCTAGCCTGATCCTACTCATTCACCTCTCTCCTAGCCTGATCCTACTCCTTCACCTTTCTCCTAGTCGGATCCTGTTCCATCGCCAAATTACTCACTACAGCATCTTTCCTCTCATCTTCACCTACATAAACCGCTTGACATAGACTATTCCACCTTGCATCTCGAATTTCTGTATTCTCTAACCTATTCTCACTGTTCCATTTTATACGTTTTCACGAAACTTTTTCCGATCAGTGTTTTCATTTGTCACCCATTTGAACTGAACATTCATGATACACCTCAAACGGCGAAAAGCACTCCAAAACGTACAAAACAGTACCAATATCCTTATTAAGAAAGCCGAGAACAAGTCTTCTCCAAACTACACAATCTGCCTCCAAAGTATAGCCTAACTAAATATGAACAGCAGTATATTAGAGATTTTTATTTTAAAACTAGTAATTTTTATGGATTACCTAAAATTCACAAATCACTAAATATTGAAACAGCTGTTGAACAACAAAATGCAGAATATGTCAGGGTTTCACGGCTAGAAGGTATCAATTTTAGGCCTATTTTTGTCTGTCCGGCATGCCCCACAGATAGAATAAGTAATATGGTAGACATACCTTTGAAATCATTCATCAAACATGTCATTAGTTATGTAAGAGATGATTTAGATTTCCCTAACTGTTTACCAGGAAATGTACCGTCAGATACTATACTTGTCAGTTTATAGCAAAATACCGCTTGAATTAGGGCTGGAAACTATCGATTACTGGGTTGATAAAGATCCTGATATTTAATAAGGAGTTCTTACTTGACAGTGCAAAATTCATCTTAGTGAACGACACGTTCCATTTCAACAGTATATACTATTTACAAATTCTCTGCACAGCAACGAGAACCCAAATGAACCCATTTACGCTACAACGACATTAGCGTATCTAGAAGAAAAATTGTTCGATGCCGTGGGTAGTAAATATGGTCCACAAGAAAGTACAGCTTTCAGAAACATATGGAAAAGATATTTGGACGATTGTTTCCTCTTATGGCAGGAGTCTAAAGGTGACATACAAACTGTCTACCATATTTTGCAAACCGGATATCAAATATACCATGGAAAGCAGCAGAAATAGTTTACCTTTTCTAGATGTTTTGATAACTAAAAATGAAAACGAACTAATCACGGATTTTTATCATATCCACCGATACTATACAATATCTTCATTTCAAAAGCAATTATGCAAGACATACTAAGGTCCATATTCCATATATCCTTGCCTGCCGCATTTGTACCATTATGACAGAACCAAACTTAAGAGAAATGATATGTGTTGTAATTTAGTATCTGGTCAATCGTTATAATATTTAGGTCTGTCATTTTTGAGATATTTCATACATGAGTAGTATACATAACGTAAATTGATGAGATAGCGCCTCACTGCGCATGCGCAGAACCTTGTGTGACGTCACAGCACAAAAAATGGGGCGGTATTGGGGCGGTGTGCGCATGCGTGATGTGTGGGAGGTGGGTACAAGATGGCCGCGAGTGTCAGTGAGTGCAAGATGTGGGAGGTGGGTACAAGATGGCCGCGAGTGTCAGTGAGTGCAAGATGTGGGAGGTGGGTACAAGATGGCCGCGAGTGTGAGTGAGTGCAAGATGTGGGAGGTGGGTACAAGATGGCCGCCAGTGTGATGAGTGAGATGTGGGAGGTGGGTACAAGATGGCCGCGAGTGTCATGTGTGGGAGGGGGGTACAAGATGGCCGCGAGTGTGAGTGAGTGCAAGATGTGGGAGGTGGGTACAAGATGGCCGCGAGTGTGAGTGAGTGCAAGATGTGGGAGGTGGGTACAAGATGGCCGCCAGTGTGAGTGAGATGTGGGAGGTGGGTACAAGATGGCCGCCAGTGGAAGATGTGGGAGGTGGGTACAAGATGGTCGCCAGTGTGAGTGAGATGTGGGAGGTGGGTACAAGATGGCCGCCAGTGGAAGATGTGGGAGGTGGGTACAAGATGGCCGCGAGTGTCATGATGTGGGAGGTGGGTACAAGATGGCCGCCAGTGTGAGTGACATGTGGGAGGTGGGTACAAGATGGCCGCCAGTGTGAGTGAGATGTGGGAGGTGGGTACAAGATGGCCGCCAGTGTGAGTGAGATGTGGGAGGTGGGTACAAGATGGCCGCCAGTGTGAGTGAGATGTGGGAGGTGGGTACAAGATGGCCGCCAGCGAGTGTGATTTGGTGGGAGGTGGGCACAAGATGGCCGCCAGTGTGATTTGGTGGGAGGTGGGTACAAGATGGCCGCGAGTAGTAAAATGTATAAAAGGAGTCGATTTTTAGGGAAAGGGGTGTATTCAATCTGACTTACCTGACCTGACTTGATCAGCCAGCCAGCCAGCCAGCCCTCCTACCTGCCTGCCTTCCTGTCTGCCTGCCTGCATTCTGCCTGTGTGGAATGCATGTCCTGACTTGGTTCTGGGGTTTTTCCATCACGGTTGTGCGCAGGTGTATGACGTCACTTCCGGTCTGCGTGAATCGGGCGTGACCTGGGACTATGGGATGCATGTACTGACTTGGTTCTGGGGTTTTTTCCCTCACGGGGAGGTCACGTGATCAGTTCAAGGTCATATCCATTTTTATCGATATGTCAACTCCACACCCAGTCCATTAAATGCTCCTTCACCTATGCTTCAATTTGATACCTCACTCGACCTGTGGTGTGAGTGAGTGCAAGAATGTATTCATCCGCGGTGATGCAGTCATGTCTGGCGGTGATTCGGTCTCGGGAAAAAGCTTCCTTGCCCAATGCCTACGGACTATACCGAAGATACACGGACTTTAACGAAAAGACACGGACGTACACGAAAAGACGCGAAGGTGAACGCCATTGTGGGAAACCTCCCACAGACAGGTCAGTACATGCATTTCTATGTTGTTCACGCATAATAAAAGGATTGATCTGTAATCTGTGTTCTTGTTGTTGTTGTTGTTGCTCCCTTTTTTGACTAACCCATCAGAATAGTACGTATCACGGACTACACCCGTAGAGCTACATCTGGTCTATAAAACACGTCCCTCTGGATCCCACACCTTCATTTCTACAGAGCCATGGCGGAGATCCAGCCCCATGCGACTCGCATTTTACAGTATGCCACCGTGGTGAATTCATTCACGGGTTACCGAGCAGTGGTCCGTCCATGTTTGCAGATGGCGACGACAACGAGGGACGACGCCAGATCCTGAACGAGTTCACAGAAGCGGTCCTCCACAGAATGCACTCGATGGAGAGGCGTGCCATCACTCACCACTACTGGACTATGACAGCCATCCTTGATGCTCGGGCTATGGACCACGAGCGCTCACGCCGCAACCAGCACCGGCTGGTTGGCCTCATACTAGTCTGTGCCCTATTCACCCTGGCGCCGTGGTATTGACACTATAAATACCAGGGTCAGACAGAGTGTGTGTCATTCACCGTTCGACATTTGGACCAAGCATGTCATCCGTCCTACGAGCCATCCTCCCCTTTACACCTTACCAGGTGGGATTATACGTTTATGAAGATTATGTGACTCTGGTGGAAGATAGTGGCGGGGATTGGAGGGCGTCCCCTGAGACTTTATCGAATACGGCGACACTACAGCGTGATGGGTGGACTAAGTTTAAACGGGTGTTGAGCGGAGAGTTAGACGGACACCTGATCCACCTGGACAAGGCCAACTACGTATACCATACTGCGCTCTACCCACGGGTGGGACGCTACCAAGAGCCGGCTCGAAGTTTCCTCCTAACTCCCTCTGTGGTCAGCCTTGGAGAAAATAGGCCCTCTGGTGGACCAGTTATTTATACCCGACGATCGATCACCCCACCAATTGGCATGGGCTCATGCTATCGAACACGCACTAGATGAACCTAATGAAAAAAAAGCGGATGGAGAAAATACTATATGTATAGAATGCACAGAGGCTGGAATGACAGGGTCACCTCATGAAGCCACCCACACACACATGACGGGCCAGAACGATGAAGAAGAAGAAAAATCCGTGATGAAGCCGCGGGGCCAATGGCTGAACCCCATAAACAACTACATGAACCCGACGACGATGCCATTGATTACCCCGCTAGACTCAGTCAGCCCAATGACATGACCACCTGATCCTTTGATCTCACGGGGTTCTCCCTATAAATACGAAAGACAGTGAAATCTGGTACCATTCACGTACTGACCATGACGGAGCATATAGTACTGGCGTATTTCAGCTTGACCCCCGAGGTTTTCCTGCACGTGTATGCGGATAAGGTCGATATCATGGAGGAGGTGGTGGGAGACACGGACCCTACACAACCGTGCCCGGCTCACATTCGTCTGTCCCGCGAAGGCTGGACCAAATTCAAACGGGTGTTGTCTGGTGAACTGGACGGCGACCTCATCCACTTGTGTCACGATGTGTACATCCGACGCGGCCCTTTCTTTGCTCAATTGGCTCGGCTAGATGGAGGTACAGTGCATTTTTCCCTTCACCCTGATCTATGGTCTGCATTGGAAGATGCCGTGGTGGATGTGGATGAAGTGCTTATCAAGCGGTCATCAGACGAGTTGGACTGGTCATTGACCATGGCCACTGTGGAAGTCCACGAAGAAAATCAGAAAGAAACTCAGGCCCAAGATATACTCGTTATAAATAAACGATAGAGCCAGGGTCCATCATCATTTTGTCACCATGAAGCGCTGGGAGAAGGTGTTGGATAACTTATACTACAGTCCCGACAGTCCGGCGGCCTATAGTGCATTGTCGGCTCTCTATCGAGCGGCTAAACCCCAGGGGGTACAACGTGCCCAAGTCCGAGATTGGTTAAGAAGACAAGACACCTATACCTTACATCGATCTGTCCGTCGCCATTTTCTACGGAACCGAGTCATCGTGGGAGGAATAGATGCCCAGTGGCAAGCGGATTTGGTGGATATGAGCGCCTTTGCCAAACACAACGATGAGAATCGGTATATCTTGACGTGCATCGATATCCTATCCAAGTATGCGTGGGTGGTACCCATCCGGACGAAAACGAGGGCAAATCTCATAGCGGCGTTCAAAGACATCTTCAAGACCGGGCGCAAACCTTTGTATTTGCAAACCGACGAAGGCACCGAATTCCTCAACAGACCGTTCCAAGCCTTTCTCAAGAAACAGAAGGTGTTTTTCTTCCATACGTACAACGAGACCAAGGCTTCCGTGGTGGAGAGGTTCAACAGGACATTCAAAGGCCGCATGTATAAATATTTCACCTATAAGAATACAAGGCGGTACATCGATGTTCTCCCGAAACTGGTGAGGGGTTACAATCGAGCCTATCATCGAAATATAGAGAGAGCCCCCATTACCGTGACCCAACGCAATGAAGCCCAAGTCCGGCGTGTCTTGTACCCCAGGCCATCGCAGCGAACGACGAAGGCGGTGTACAAGGTCGGCGACCCTGTACGGATCAGTAAATTCAAGGGCAAGTTCGAGAAAAGTTACTTGCCCAACTGGAGCGATGAGCACTTCCTGATTAAACGGCGCCTACCCCGACAGCGGCGAGTCTATGAACCGGAAGATCTCCAAGGCGAAACGTTGCTGGGGACGTTTTACGACACGGAATTACAGCCTGTTGTAAAAACACAGCAAGACTACTACACGGTGGAGCAGATTTTGAAAACGGAACGTCGACGTGGCAAACTGTTTCATTTCGTGAAATGGCAAGGCTGGCCCAGTTCCTGCAATTCCTGGGTCGCGGCCAACCAGGTGAAACGACTATAAAACCAGACACCACTGCCGTCCTCCTTCATTCCACGTCCGACCCCAGTGCTATGGACCAACAGCAGCTGCCTCCGAAGACAGCGTCTCGCAAAACGCGCAAAGCGCAAGTGGGCTTTGGGGTGCTATTGCTAACCCTGCTGAGTGTGCTGTACGGAGGTGTGTTTTACGACGTAGCCTATGTCAGTACGTTACTTAACCAACTGAGAACACCAGCCATCAGTGAAACGGGTCTACAGAGAGCACCAGTCGTATCGAGCCCAGTCGCCACCACCACCACCACACCCCGCGTACAAGCCACGTCGAGCTCTACACTTACACCAAGTACACCTACTACGTCTCAAGACCCACCGGATTTCATCCCTCACAGTGAACCGACAACGACGACGACCACCCACGTTGTACCCACCCCCAGCACCATCTCTGAACGGGAACAGACAACGACGACCGACGTTGTACCCACCACCACTCCAGTTCACTCGTACGAAATTTACAAGAGCGGGTTACCACGACAACGGATAGACCTCAAACCATGGACCCTCGGTGGCAACATCCCTTCACCTGCGTCATCGCAGGACCGACGGGCTCCGGCAAAACACACTTCGTCAGGAAGCTCCTTCAACACGCCGACAGCATGATCACTCCACCCATTGCCCGAGTCGTGTGGTGTTACGGAGAATGGCAGGAAGCGTATGCAGCAATGCCCCACATCACGTTCGTGGAAGGCCTACCCAACCTGGCCGACTTGGAACCCGACACCTTGGTGGTTGTGGATGATCTCATGGCGGAGACGGATGCACGGGTCACCCAACTCTTTACCAAAGGCAGCCATCATCGACGGCTCAGCATCATCTACATTGTGCAGAATCTGTTCAGTAGAAACAAAGAACATCGGAATATCAGCTTAAATGCCCACTACCTGGTGGTCTTCAAAAACCCGAGAGATACCACTCAACTGCTGCACCTGGCGAGACAGATATTTCCCGGCCGCACACCGTTTGCGTTGGAAGCCTTCAAAGATGCCACAACCCCTCAGCACGGGTATATGCTCTTCGACCTCAAGCAAGCCACTCCCGACCACCTTCGACTACGGACCGGCATCTTTCCCGGAGAGACCCACCACGTGTACATGCAAAAATAATGTAAACACACCCACAGTGGCGCCCCAGCTGGGGTTTGTGTGTTTGATGATGGGGAATAATAAAAAGAATGAATACCACAGCAGGGTTGACTTTGTCTGTGAGGTGGATAAAAAGGGCAGAGTTGTGGGTTCTAGCATTAGTTGTACAGGATGTCTGCGCGAGTACGGAAGCACTCTCCCACGCTCCGTGTATTGAAGACGGCCCCACCCGAGTTAGTCCGAACCATTGTACGCGGTGCGGACCCTGACCTTGTACGCTGTCTGTGCGAGATCGGGTACAATATGTTAAAAGGCAACGTACCACTGACTCCGGCTCAGAAGACCAAGTTGGCCAAGCATAAGACAGGTCTCCGAACCCTAGTCCACAAGCGGGTCCCTCAAACACAAAGAAAAAGGTGTTACAGAAAGGCGGCTTTCTCGGGGCCATCTTAGCACCGTTGGCCGCTTCCGTGTTGGGTCCAGTATTGGGTGGACTCTTCGGCCGACAATGAACCACACGAAAAAAATGGTCCTCGTCGAACCACGGTTGCTGCAAAACCTTCAATCACCCTACCCTGTCCCACCTACGGTGAAGACCATAAACAGCCTCGATGGAGAGATGCAACAGATCTTACAGAGACCGGGGTTAAGCGACAGTGAAAAAGTACAACGGTACAATGAGACGCTTCAACGGTACATGACGTTCATGGACCAATACAAAACCCTGTCTACCCCAGCAACAGCACCACCACCACCACCACCACCACCACCACCACCACCACGTGACAGACCACTGACCTCAGCACCGTTCCAACAGCCGGGTGAGGTAGCCCCCACAGCCCCACAGTGGGTGGAAGACGAAGTGCTGAAGAGTGTACCTGCCTCGTTCAAGAAACAAGCTGGCCTGGTATTACAACGGATGAAACAGAATCCTAGCATGACTTGGAATGATAAAGGCGAACTCCTGGTACAGAATCAGGTGGTCCCCGGAACCCACATGACGGATTTAGTGAATGATCTGATGCGTCAACGCAGATCGCACACCGATCCTCGAGGATGGGAGGTCTTCGCTCAGGGCTTGAAAGACATGCATGTACCACAGGAATTGGTGGGGAACCCCCACCGCTGGGCCTTTATGCAGCAAACCCAGCAATCACCGAGTGGCCCACTACCTTCTTAGGAAGCCGAATGGGAACCGGAGTCACCCCCCAAAACACCACCACAACGGGCACTTTCTTTTCGCGCCTATAAAAAAACACCCTTGATCAAGACACCCCACATCTCCAGAGCCGTGACACGTAGCAAGTCACCGCGACGAACACGACGCCGCACACAACCGCCCAAGGCGTGGAAGACCTATTAAAACCAACAACAGCAGCAGGACAGCTCAGTCGCCATGTTTTACCTGACCCTACCCAGTAACAGTTCGCTGGATGTGTTTCCTGACAACACCGTGGCCAAGTACGTGACCCAGTTACCGCAACCGTTACATTTACCTGGACGCTGGGAATGTGCCCTCGTGGATGTCCAATACCCTTACTCATGGTACAACGTGCGAGCCAATGAAGTGTGGTACGAGGTGACCTACGAAGGCAAAAACACCCGACTCACCCTGTCCGAAGGCCAATACGATACCCCCAAAGAGTTCATGGGTGGGCTGTCAAGACTGATGCATGATAAGGCGCTACGGGGGTGACGGATAGTGCAGCACGCCTGATAGCCTTGCGCTTCAAGAGAAACGTGTTCTTCGATGTCAACGTACACAACGACAAGGCACAGCTTACCCTCACCGATACCGTGAATGTGAAACTTAGTCCTACACTACAGCAAATGCTGGGTTTCGATCTACAGGCGTTCGCTGGTCCCACCCAACACCATGGCGAGATGCCGATGGATATGAAGTCGGGTATGTACGGACTCTACGTCTACTCGGACGTGGTGGACAACCACATCGTGGGCGATATCATCACACCTCTGTTACGGGTGGTCCCCATTAAAAAGACGTATGGCGATCAAGTCACCCACAGTTTCAACCATATCATGTACCTGCCCGTACGACATACCGACATCAACACGATCACGGTGGATATAAGAGATGACACGGGACGAGCGGTGGCATTCGAACGAGGAAAAGTGATGCTGACACTTCATTTTCGACAAGCACGTGCTCCCCACTTTGCATAATGAAAGTACCTTACGAGTGCGATGCACGCAGCTATGCCGACTATTATGCCCAACAGGCCGGGGGTGGCTTTCCGGTCTTTAGCGGTGCATGCATGCAACGAGGACATGGACTGGGGAACATACTCGGCAGCATTGTGAAAACGTTCCTGCCCTTGGTGACGCGTGGGGTGAAAGCAATCGGCAAACAAGCGGTACGCAGTGGACTGCAAGTGGCCGGTGATGTCTTGGGGGGTACGGCACCCAAAGAATCCTTGAAACGACGGGCCAAAGAAGCGGGAGGCGTCTTGGTGGCCACAGCACAACGCACCGTAGGGAATAAAAGAGCTGCCCCACCGAGATCACGCACCAGTCGACGACCGACCCAGCGACGACGCACATCCAAGAAGACAAAGGATATCTTTTCTTAAAACATGGCCTTAATCCACACCGAGTCCTGCCCCTCCACCAACAGTGAATTTGATTTGTGGACCGTGCCGCCCACACAAACCAGTGTCGAACAAGGATTATGGGTGGAGCATCTCTCGCTCTCCAGCATCAACGAAACCGGGCCCATCGAGTTCACCATCAGTAATGCGGATACGGCCTATGTGGATTTAGCCCATACATACTTGTATGTGAAATCCAAGGTGGTCAATGGAGCTGGCACCAGAATCGTTGACCAAGCAACGGTGGGCCCGACCAATCTCTGGCTGCACTCGATGTTTCAGCAGGTGGATATTTTTCTCAGCGACAAACTCATCAGTGACTCCACCAACACGTACCCCTATCGAGCCTACATCGAGACATTGTTGTCGTATGGCCGAGAGGCTAAAAAATCTCAGCTGACAACCGCTTTATTCTACAAGGACACGGCCGAGCACATGGACACGGCGGACAATGGGGGATATAACAAACGGAAGGCTTTCACTGCGAACAGTGCCTCGGTGGATATGGTGGGTCGACTGCATGCAGACATGTTCATGCAAGACCGGTACCTCTTGAACAAGACCCCCATCAAAATCCGACTGATACGGGCGCCTCCCACCTTCGCATTGATGGCCACTAACGTAGAGGGGCATGTAGCGGACTATAAGATTGTCATCCAAGACGCAGTCCTGTATGTCCGAAAAGTGAAACCGAATCCAGCCGTTCAATTGGGACACATGAAAGCCTTGGAAACAAAACCAGCCCAGTACCCTATCCAACGTGTGCAAACCAAAGTGTTCTCTGTGTCTGCTGGAAATACGACCGCCAACAAAGAAAACCTGTTCCTGGGGGAACTACCCAAGCGATTGATCCTGGCCTGTGTGGAAAATACCAGTTTCAGCGGAGCCTACCCAGGGAATCCGTTTGACTTTAAACATTCCGGCATCAATTTTGTGGCCCTGCATGTGGATGGACAACAGGTGCCAGCCACGGCCTTAACCCCGAACTTTGGGCGGAGGAATTTCATTCGAGCCTATCAGAGCCTGTTTACAGCGACCGGTCAGATAAACCAGGACGAAGGGAATATGATCAGTCGGGAGGACTACGGGAACGGATACACGTTGTTCTGTTTCGATCTGACCCCACCTTAGAGAACGACCATCAGCTGGCCCTGACCAAGCAAGGCAATTTACGGTTGGAAATCCACTTTGCACGAGCCCTGGCGACCACCGTCAATGTGATCTGCTACGCCGAGTTTGACAACATCATTAAAGTGGACAAGGCGCGCAACGTCCTGTGTGACTTCTCCACCTAACATGGATACAGACCAGATAACCACCGTGCTGGAGAATGACCCAGAGACACGTAGGGTCTTTCAAGGGGTGTTCGCCCGAGATGTGTTTCCATTAGACCATATGTATCCGGCTGCTTACGTTCTCAACACGGACCCGATGGATCGACCCGGTGAACACTGGGTGGCCGTGTACTTGACAGAAGAGCAGGGCGAATACTTTGACCCGTACGGTCTGCCACCCCTCCATCCCGATTTAACAGACTTCATGGATCAAGGCACAGAGACGTGGTGTTGGAACAGTGAAACGTTGCAAAGCCTGACCAGTGGCGTGTGCGGACAATATTGCTTGTTTTACCTGTACCATCGATGCCGGGGAAGACCCTTATCTACCATCGTACAGATGTTTGACGAGTACTCCCAGGCCGAGGACCGCGATGTACTCGTCCATGACTGGGCCGCCCATCATTTCAATGTACAAGCCCCGTTCTGGGCTTAAGTTAATGACAAGCCCCTTGTTCTGGGCTTAAGTTTACAAGCCCCTTGTGCTGGGCTTCAATGTGCAAGCCCCTTGTTCTGGGCTTCAGTTAATTACAAGCCCCTTGTTCTGGGCTTCAGTTTTCACGTGGTTGTTCTCACGTTGTTGTTGTTCACTGAATAAAAAAAAAAAAAAGAGATCTCACCAAAAACCCCTGTCTTGTGTGTTTTATTCCTAATGCATCAATGCCCAATGTGGAGATTCAGTCAAACTGAAATCAGTGGTGTAGGATGGGGTCAAAATGTAACCCATCAAGTTTAGAAGGCAAGAGCACTATAGTAAAAAATAGAGAACCAATGAAATCAGCCTACAGACCAAGTACGTGTCTTTGGTCTAGGTTTGGAGCAGGCATTTCATTGAGGTACGTGTATACGGTGAGTGAAGAGACTCGTCCAACACGTATAGATTATGACTATACATTCTATGAGCATAATGCATGAAAGTGGCTTTGAACACCGTATTAGTCAATCAGTGGCCTAGAATGGAGCCAAAGGTAACCCATCCATGTCCAGAAAAACATTACCCGGGTGTACAAGAACCCAGATGTAAGCGCGGACGTCAGCGAAAGCACACCGTGAATACCCCAATTCCATTGGCTGATTGTTCGATCGCTGATTGGTTCTTTTTCTCGACCGCTGATTGGCTCTTTTTTTCGACCGCTGATTGGTCCAAATGGAACTGCCCATCTTTCCCAGGTTCATCTAGAATCCCCTAGAATCTAGAATTTTTTATTGTGCTCAAGCTCTGACTATAGCGATGCCGCAACATTGTCTCATTGGACATTGGACCGTCTGACCTGGAGGTGACCCTTTGACCTTTTGACCCGCGTCCGCGCCCGCGCGCACTGCCGGGGATGACGCGCACTTCCGGAGAACTCGCGCGCGCGCGCTCGCGCTGCGGGGCGCTGGGGCGGGGCGGGAAAACACAAAACACACCGGCGATTGAACATACGGACATCTAAGAGGAAACATGTGGAACTCTTCTATGTTTGGAGGTAGTTTTTTAGTGAAAAACTCGGAAGTGACGTCATACAGGGTCCAGTTTTCGACACTGAGTGACCACATCCGACAAAATGGCCAGTTTTCGACACCGGATGTGCCGCCATCTTGAACATACGTGCCGCCATCTTGGATATGTCCCATAATGCACCGGGTCAAAATACTCGCTTCTGATTGGACTAGACCTCCGTATTGCATCTGCGCATGCGCAGAATGATATTCCTACCGCACACCCAACCCATCAGATGCCCCTTCACGAATGCTTCACTTAGATACCTCACTCGACCCCATTGGTGCATTAGGGGCTCCCCTACATCCCAACACGGCTATTTTCCTACACTTGGGCCACCGCGCATGCGCAGAATGCCGATAGTTCAACCCCACACCCAGCCCATCAGATGCCCCTTCACATAAGCTTCACTTTGATACCTCACTCAACCCCATTGGTCCATTAGGGGCTGCCCTAGCTCCCAACACGGCTATTTCCATATCCTTGGGCCACCGCGCATGCGCAGAATGCCGATAGTTCAACCCCATATCCAGCCCATCAGATGCCCCTTCACGAATGCTTCACTTTGATTCCTCACTCGACCCTATTGGTCCATTACGGGCTCCCCTAGCTCCAACACGGCTATTTCCATACCCTTGGGCCACCACGCATGCGCAGAATGCCGATAGTTCAACCCCACACCCAGTCCATCAGATGCCCCTTCACAAATGCTTCACTTTGATACCTCATACGACTCCATTGGCCCATTAGGGACTCCCCTAGCTCCAAAACCGCTATTTCCATACCCTTGGGCCACCGCGCATGCGCAGAATGCCGATATTTCAACCCACACCCAGCCCATCAGATGCCCCTTCACGAATGCTTCACATCGATACCTCACACGACCCCATTGGTCCATTAGGGGCTTCCCTAGCTCCAAAAAGGCTATTTTCATACCCTTTGGCCTCCGCGCATGCGCAGAATGCCGATAGTTCAACCCCGCGCCCAGCCCATCAGATGCCCCTTCACCTAACCTTCAATTTGATACCTCACTCGGCCCCATCGGACCCTTAGGGGCTCCCCTAGCTCCAAAAAGGCTATTTTCATACCCTTCGGCCGCCGCGCATGCGCAGAATGACGATATTTCAACCCCACACCCAGCCCATTAGATGCTCCTTCACCTAACCTTCACTTTGATACCTCACTCGACCCCATCGGACCATTTTATCTAGGGACTACTTTTTTCTCCGCGGAAGCTTTTTCCCGAGACCGAATCACCGCCAAAACCACGGCCAAACCGCATCACCGCGCATGAATACATTTTTTTTTTTTTTTTTTTTTTTGCCGGAACTTTTTTTTTGCCCGAACATGCCCGAACATGCCCAAGAATGCCGATAGTTCAACCCCGCGCCCAGCCCATCAGATGCCCCTTCATGAATGCTTCACTTTGATACCTCATTCGACCCCATCGGTCAACTAGGGGCTCCCATAGCTCCAAAAAGGCTATTTTCATACCCTTCGGCCGCCGCGCATGCGCAGAAGGCCGATATTTCAACCCCACACCCAGCCCATTAGATGCTCCTTCACCTAACCTTCACTTTGATACCTCACTCGACCCCATCGGACCATTTTATCTAGGGACTACTTTTTCTCCGCGGAAAACCACGGCCAAACCGCATCACCGCGCATGAATACACTTTTTTTTTTTTTTTTTTTGCCGGAACTTTTTTTTTTTTTTTTTCAATGCACACCCCCCCCCAATAACCCCCCCAATGCCCGAGTTGTCTCCCTTGCATCCATAGTGTAGAGATGGCGCCACACCCTCAACTGTGACGTCACAGAGGTCATATGCAAATTTCTGAGGTCAATGCGACTCAGGATGCCCTCTATACACTACTGTGGTAATGCATTCACGTGCCCGCTAGATTCGCTTCTTGGAGACCAACCTCCCCACAGCGCATGCTCTATTTCACACACTCACTCCACTATGACCCTGCCACCAGTAGTGGATAAGATTTGACCCAAACTCTTTGGTCTTTCACGTCTATAACCCAAAATACCTGATCAATTTGACCCCATACTTCTTACAACCTGAATGTTCGACAAACATCGATTTTATGATGTCACTTCCGGCTGTGTGCTGCTCGGGCGTGAATCGTGTCCGAAAATCTGACTGGTGGCTGGGGCATTTTCATATCTCAGTGAGGTGGTTGCATCCGATAATGTGGGTACCTGGTCAACCAGGACAGCTTTGCCAGTGAGTGTTTGCTGCTGCCGCACTTTTCATGAAGACAGCGGTTACCGAAACAACACATCAAACATAGGTGCTTTCCAAAGAATTTCGCCTGGTTTCGTTCGAGAGAGGACACTTGTCTGAATACCATGCAATGAAAATCTGACTTGATTGCGCTCATCGATGTTGAAAACTACGATGAACGATTCCAATCATTGAAAGATTTTGTTCATCCATGTTAAGATTCTTCGTGTCTATAGATCAAACTAATGACTGATTTAGCTTCAATCGCATTCGGCGGGTCAATCTGTCTTTTAGTGTTCAATTAATGTGCACAAAAACCGGATGACGGTTGCATCGGCTGCCCTTTTTTTAGCGTAAAAGACATTGTATATAACAAAATTGTACTGGTAGCTGTTGTATAAGTGGCACAATATATGTGAAAAAATCAAAGCTACAGAAGATTTAACAAGTGTGAGAGTTTTACATGTTTTGTTATTTTCATTTATTATTAGAAAATAAAAATGAATAAAAACCATCAAAACTCTAACAATGATCAGAATGGTCAAATAATAATAGTAAAATATATATAGTTACAGACAAACATATGTACCATGAGTGACCACTCGGTCAAATGCCATTTTCAAATACACATTTGACAGAATGACCAGCGCACTCGGGCATTCAATCGTGATCAAGGCGTAAATATTCCCATCATTTGATGAGACTCACCAGGAAATGATTCCAATCGATCATCCTCCTATATTATATATTCTAATATGCTCCACGTTATATCCGTGCGCTGATTGGTTCCGACCTCAAAAACATACAGAGATTATCACACGATAATCTTCATTTGTTTGTTGCGATCTGTTACATTCACGTGCCGAACTGGTGACGTCTCATTCTTGTGACGCAGTGCTACAAAGCTGAGCGACGATTGGTTCATTCACTGCGCAGTGGGCGGAGTTCACACAGCTGCGGCTCGTGAACGGACAGCACGCGAGAGCATGGCCTGCAAACCATGCAATCACAAAATTCTCGCATCAATATGGGACAAGTTTGCAGAAAATTTGCCATTCCGCTTATCAAATGAGGAAATATTGATCATTGTGGATGTTAGAATGGGGTTAATGAATAGTGAATATTATCGTGTAATAATTTTTCGATGTTTAGTTTTAGACCGTCAATCAAAAAAACGAGCAGCGTAACGGTCTAAAACTAAACATCGAAAAATTATTACACGATAATATTCACTATAAAGAAGGTCATTAACTTCTAAACCAGTACTAGATAATACACTGGCCAGGCTTGAACTCAACAGACCACCCCAGAATTGAATTCTTAAGGTGGATTTGCTCGTTTATATTTTCAGTTCTTTGACCATTTCACCCGATAGTTGTATTCCAATCAGTACGACACCAAAAACGTGTGATGAAGTATTTCGTGTTTATCTAAGTTGAAAACCTGATCAGTCTAAAACTCTGGTCTTGTCAACTATTCGTGTGACTAGCACGAACCAATCATATAGTTTGACGTCATCATGCATGTGTTGCTATTAACGTCCTATGTGTGAAATATTCTTTCATGATACTGATCAGTCAAGAACTGTGACTGAAAATCAATCAGGAATTATGGACTTAGGGACGCTCTGTATCCTCGCTCTTTGGTCGATTGAGGAAAGAGTTCCTCAGGACGTGGGCAAGTAATGGAATGCGGTTTGGATATAGTTTGGCACACACTTTTGCGATTCTGTCGTAAGCGATAAAAATATGATCAGATCGTAATGAATCGGCTTGATGTTGAAAAACTTTTACTCGCGACTTCTTCCCAAGCAACATTTATCAACCTGTTTTGATTTCTCGCGACTGAGTCGTGAGCAATAGGTTATGTGTGCATAGGTATTATTGTCGATATCTTGAAGGTTTTCTTCAATTCAGTGGTTTATGTGAAATCGTATAACGTAACAATTAGAAGAATACGGATGAGTTACGTTACCACACATAGTGCCAAAGAAATTGTCTCCTACACGGGGAGATAATTTTAGTCGATTCAAAGATATTCGATAGAGAAAGAATACCAGTCAAGATTTCAATATTTACAATCCCTTATTTCAGTTTTCAATTCTGTGGGAGAAATTTATTGGATTTTGAAAAGTGCATTTCTCTTCAATGATACACTTAATGCTGTGGATTACTTTGATAATTAGGATCGTGGGTCATATGATACAGTTATTTGCCACTTCAAATATGAAGAGAGTTCCACTGTTTTCGATACGTCCAAACTTCAGTTTTGACATCTCATCCAAGAAAAAAGACATTTCACCGATAATTTTTGAATCTAAGGTCCCGCATTTTTCGACTTATTTTGTACACTAATCCATCGTGTTGAAAGACAGAATATATCATTTATCATGAAACATCAATAAGAAATGATTCCTTTTTTTTACAATTTGTCTATGTAAGTATTAGATCGACTGGCAGCAGATGTTGACTGTATTGTTTTTTTCACTGCACGTAGGTCTTCCTGCGGATTATGTGAACTTCACGAAGCAGGCCGTCCAGTTATCCCAACGAATTGTATCGCGGTTGAATCGATAGATCAATATATCGCATGTGTCACGTTCGTTCTCCTGTTGGTAGACATGAATGTCACCATGAAGTAACTTTATACAAACGCCACGAAATTATCCACATGCAGGCAGACATGCATAGCTTGGATGTTGAATTGTGCAACCTGAGCGAGACGAGCGTCCTGCTGAATATGTGAGCGGTATCAGTCTGAGGAAAAAGTAAGAAAGATATATCACACTATAGCTAAACGGTCTCGCGAACGGGACCATAGAAGCGTACAGTTTGGTGTTGTTATCATTGTGGTACAGTATAAAGCAGGCACTGTGATCGATATAGCAACTGTGAAATCCATTACCGCTGCCTATGGTTCTGATCATGCGTAGGAAAACAGCATATGTGGGAATTCTTTTTACGGCGTTCCTGTTGATCATGTTTGTGAACTATACTTACTTTCGACCTTGGCAATCGACTCCCGTTGCCTTTCCCGATCCCAAACCCAAACCCGGTGTAAATGTTGAGATTCTTCAGATGAACTTTGGGCACAAGTCTACGGCAAGTTTAGGAATCGAAAAAACAACAACAATCACAACAACAACAACAACATCAACGACCGTATCACCGCCCACAGATCACGAAACAAAAACGACGGATAGTGCTACGAAAATCACAACGGTCATCCTATCGTCAGCGTCGCAAACAAAGGGAGATATCTCATCTAAAGATACAACAACGACATCGACGGAAAGGACAGCAGCTGTAGCAGTGGAAACAACAACAGTAGCAGCAGCAGAAAAACCAGTTGAATCAGCGGCAACAAAAATAGAAGATGGAGCAACAGAAACAGCAACAATAACAACAGAAAGGGCAACGGAAGAAGCGGCAACAATAACTGAAACAGTGACAACATCAGAAATAACTGAAGGTGCAACAACAACAATAACAGCAGAAGCAGCGTCAACAAAAACAACAACAGCAACAACAACAACAACAACAACAACAGAAATAGCTGTTGAAACTGAGGCAAGTACAACAGGACCGACAGAGAAATCTCTGTCTTCGGAACAATCTTCAGCAAATTCAGACGTTTCTGCAGCAAGCTTGAACTCTTCTTCGGATTTTTCTACCGAGAATACAGCGTCTATAACAGAATCGTCTTCAGAGACTGAATCTATTCAGACTACCAAAACAGACACACAAAATCTTTCCAATACATAAGATAATATATCTATGATCTCTACCTACATACGGGAGTTTGCTGATTATGTCTTCTTGAACACATCTTGAAGCATCGTAACTTGATTTTTTTTTAGTGAAGAGAAGGCCCTCATATCATGTTACAGTATAGATACAGTCGTTTCCAGCAGAGAAGTGTGAGCAAAACAGTGTGGAAATATTTCCAGATGAGACAGCCAGACAAATGGCGTTGAGAGTGCCACTAGAAAATGCGATGACAGCTTCACCAATAAATGTTATAGCCATGATGATGCGCAACTCTTGTTGGGGGTGACGAAACCTAGTCATCACCCTTTATCTGATAGTGACCTCAAATCCACACTCATGGTTCATCAACCTTTATATGATGAACTTATCTCATCGCTATTTTTATGTGATAAACTGGTTACATCACCCTTTTTATGTGATTCGTCGTTGTGGGGTGAATTCATTCATGCCATGTCGATTTCAAATTAAAGTTTTCTGAATGCTGCAGATGCACTTTATACAAATCACTCGTATTTCACATATGATGGAGTGGGGGGGGGGGGGTTGGATCACACTCATGAAAAATAACTCAATCAGTGGATGAGAGGAAATCGAAAAATTCCTTTTTGATCATTTCCATGCCACAGGCTGCGACTAGGCGCTCACCGAGGAGGGGAGAAAACTCTGCGGCTCAAAAATGAAATGTGTATACGGAATAGCTGGAGTGTACC